>JADBJO010009115.1:77947-87384 GCA_016801955.1 Conus betulinus
GTGAAGTCTGTAGGCGAGCCGAAATCTTTCTCCCATGTTTTTTTTTTGTTTGTTTGTTTTGTTTTTTTTGTTTTCGTGTTTGCTTTTTTTAAAAAGTATATTTGCGCTTGCTACGGGGGCTGTAGATCAATCTACGTGTTTGTTTTTTTCAAGTCTTGGTCGTGAGCGCGCGGCGTGCATTGAGGCGCGTGCAGAGCCCCCTAAATTCTTGGGCGGCGCTCGTCTTTTCCCCACCAGCACTCTCCATCACGCTGCTCCTTGACTGTGCTGTGTTCCTGTTCGTCTGTGTAAAAAATGTTGGGGTGGGGGAATGGAGGTGTGCATGTAGAGGGTACGGGATATCATATGTTGAATTGTTTGATTCAGGGTAGGATAATGTTATTGCACAATTTTGATGTGTATATGTCGTATGGTTATGCTGATGAGCATAAATTTTGATAATCATTAGCGAGAAAGTTAATTAACCAATTTTGTGCATTGTAGATGCTGTAAGTTTTGATACAAGAATTTTGCTGAATCACGGAACTGGCGTAGGCTTTCAGCCCCTCTGAGATTTCTGGTTAATCTCAAGAGTTGTGTCGATATCACATGCTCGCGCATTTGTTTTTCTTGTCTTTCCCTACAATGACTTACCAACTAAGAGTTCAAAAGCTGATCGTCCGTGACAACATCCCCCGCCAAAAAAAGTTCCGTACCACCGAGGTGCGAACTATCTCAGCACCCGAAAGGTTCAGTTTAAGCTCCACATTTTCTTTCCTGGGGATTGGCCTGAATTGGAACGCCATACTCTGGAGCTCAATTGCCCACCCCATAAGACCACGACTGACGGGCCGGATTCGATGATGGTGGTCGCTTTCGAGGACGAATTCCCTGCAATGGAGGTATGGATAAAAACGTCTCACAGCCCAAACGACAGCAAAGCACTCTAACTCGATCGTATAGTAATGGCGCTCTGCTCCCCACGAGCTTTTTGCTAGCATATGCCACTGGTTTCAATCCTCTCCCAAGATCTTGTAGTAAAGCGGCCCCTAGTCCGCTCCCAGAGGCATTTGTGTGGAGGACGAAGGGCTTGCAGGGATCTGCTAACTGGAGGATATGTCGGGAGGTCAGAGATATCTTAAGGGATTGGAGCACCTGCAGGCCGGTCTCTGACCAGGTGACTTTGCTGGGCTGCCTGGCTCCAGTCTTGTCTGTGTGAGGGCATGGGGCCATCTCTGCAAAGAGGGGCACAAACTCCTTTAATACCTGACCAAGCCCAAGAACGACCTCAACTCCTTCTTGGTGGTCGGTGGCACCGCATCCTGATTCTCCTGAGTTTGTCCCCCTCCAGGAGGATGTATCCTTGACCCACCACATGACCGAGGAATCCATATTTTTTTTTTTCTCTCCGCTAGGAAACACTTGGTGGGTCAGGAGGCCAGCTGTACCTCACGTAGTTGAGCAAACAGAATGCGCAGCGCCTCTAGGTGACGTTCCCACTCCTCCATTAGCTGGCGATATGTCGTCAATGAAGTTCTGGGCTTCAGGCAATCGCAGAGGCTCTAGCATGAGCCGTATCATGCAACTAAAGACAGCTCCAGCTGTCGACTTCAGCCCAAAGGGCATCCCAAGGAACTGGAACTGTCCTCCTGGGGTAGTGAACGCAGTCTTTTTCCGGTCTACTGGATCCATGGGTATCTGCCAATACCCCTTCGCGAGGTCCAGTTTGGAAAATAACTTGGCTTCCGCTAGCTGGGCGAACATCTTACCTATGGCGGGCATAGGGTCTGCGTCGAAACGGAGTACTTTGTTCAAACGTCGGAAATCGACGCAAAACCGCATCTTGCCATCGGACTTCTTTACCAACAGCACGGGAGACGAGCAGGGTGAACTACAGCGTTCAATCACACCCCCATCTTCAGCATGGCGTGGATCTCATCCTTGGCGACATTTGTTTGGGAGTGAGGAAGGGGGTATTGCTTGACACGGATAGGTTCGTGTTGGTTCAGCTCCAGAGAGCACACTCCCAAATTACATCGCATTGGAACATCGTCAGCACATCCTGGAACTCCTCACAGAGAGCAGTGAGTTCCTGGCGCCTTCCTGGAGATGATCAGACGAGAACTTGACATCCTGCCAGGTCTCCTCTTGCTGAAGGGGCAGGCATGGAGCTTGGAAGGTAGTGGGCGGATCCTCCACAGTGTCTTCCACGACTACTGGGGTATATCCAGTCAGGCACCTTACCCTCCTTACGTTTTTCTTTAGCAGGTTGGGATGGATGAACTTTTTTTTTTTTTTTTATACCCTGAATTGTGACAACATAATCAAAATCGCCCACACGTTTGATCACGGGGGAAAGATCCCTGCCATGCCAACTATAACTTTTTATGCCTCAGGGGCAGTAACAAGAGCATTCATCTGCAGGTTCGAACCAGCGCTCACGACTTTTTTTCGGTAGTAGTATGTCTTGTATCTTAGCTGCGCTTGGGCCAGGTTCTGATGGGCGAGCTCACACGTGGACGCAATCCCATCCTTGAGCTCAATCACGTGTTCTGTCTGGGTTTGAGGTTGATCTTCTGTTCCTTGACGTGTCCACTGGTCGCTCAATGCAGCCATTGGGCCTTTCACCGTACGTCCATATAATGACACGAATGGGGAGAGACACCCATGCTGTCTTGGGGGAACCTTGCAGTAGGTAAACAGGACCACGGACAGGTATCGGGTCCCACTCCTTGGGTTGTTCATGCACCAAGTTCCTGATCATAGCTTTCAGGGTGCCATTAAAACGCTCAAGCAATACGTTTGTTTGGGCGTGATACGGTGATGTGGTCTCCTTGTGTATCTGCAACAGTCGGTACACTTCGGTCATTACCTCGGAGACGAACTGTGTGCCCTGGTCTGACAATACTCTATTAGGGATTCCGGTTGGAGACCACATTTCCCACAGCGCTTCTGCCACTGTTACAGCGTCGATTTTCCGGAGCGGAGTGGCTTAGGTATACCTCGTGGTATAGTCTACCATGACCAACACATATCGATGTCCGCTAGAAGATGCTGGAGTGATGGATCCAATGAGGTCCACTCCTAGTCTGGGAAAGGGCGTGCTGATTATGGGAACTGATCCCAACGGAACCCTGGTGGTTCGTCCCTTCAGTGTAACTCTCTGGCATGCATCGCATGATCCGCAATACTTCCTTACATCTGAAGTAATGCCAGGCCAATAGAAACCCTGTTGGATTCTTTCCAGGGTACGCTGGGTACCCAGATGACCTGGCATGGGCGTGTCATGTCCGAGCCCTAAGCACCGTAGGGCGCAATGGCTTGGGGACCACAAGCTGAGTCGCTTGGACCTTGTCAGATTGGTACTTCCGGGGAAGGATCGCTTTGCGTCGGATGAACTGGACACTGTGGGTTCCTGGTCTTTCGGGCAGGTTTTCCAGCTAATCCTCGCAGGGCGGTCAGGGTTGGGTCCTTCTCTTGCAAAGGTCCGCACCTTTTCAGGATTCATATTAATGGTATCATGCTGTGGGAGCAGTTTCAGGAGAGGTGTCAGTGCTTCCTGCTCCCTATGGGCTTGGATCGGGTCATGACTCCTACTGTATTCCTGTGTCATGCTCTGTCACTTAACTACGTTTTCAGAAAGTCATTTGAAGCATTAACCCTTTACAGCAAAGCCAGTGTCTTCAGGATGGAATATGCATCCGTTTGTATACAAATTAAAAGTTTAGGTTATGCAGTATGGTTTCATTTTCTCAGTTTAATTGTTCAGTAGAAACGGGGACCTGGCTGTAGATTCCACTGCTGCATGAAGAGAGCTAAGCTTTAGCGTGCATGGACATTGTATGAATCTTGTAAGCAGCACCTGGCGCGTTAAGCCGTCAGTTCCATGTAGATGAACGGAACTTTCATAGGAATGGCACGTATGGGTAGAACTTGCAGTCCACTGATATATATGTGTTTCCTATGGAAAGGAAGGTATCCCACGTGCAAATGATGCATCCATTGATACATGATGTGTGTTCATGTAATTGAAACACTCCATGATTCATCGTGTAATTTTAATTGAAAGAGAAAGAAACTCACAAGAACATTCAGAAAGTATCACAGCTGATGTAGACAAGGTTGTCTGGTTTAAATGATAGATATGAACGGTCAGGGGAGGATTTTGGCGACATCTTGGAAGGTGCTTCAACAGCTTCCCATGGCAAAGATATTTACATTTGCATTGGGTCAGCTTTTCTTTCTTTATTTTTTGGTTGTTGTTGTTGCTGCTGTTTCTGATGTTCTCGCAGTCTACCAGTTTTTCAATGAGTCCACAAAGTTGTTTAAAAATTTACAGGAATATCTAAAACAAGCTGACACGGAGAGACCACGGAGAGGGAGGAGGAGAGAGAGAGAGAGAGAGAGAGAGAGAGAGAGAGAGAGAGAATGTGCGCATGTGTGTGTGTGTGTGTGTGTGTGTGTGTGTGTGTGTGTGTGTGTGTGTGTGTGTGTGTGAAGAAGCCTCCAGAGCAACATTGTGGACTCCCAGGGCACGATTGCAGAGCTTTCATGCCAAGACAGCATCAATCGACCCACTTGAGCAGACTCCTGACTGCACAATGATCTCTCCAAGACCTTTTCCCTCATGCGTTTTCCAAGTGCTGTCATGTATGAACGCAAAAATGAAATATGGCAAAGCGAACAACAACGTCCTGGAACCGGTCATTCTGCCAAACAATCATGTATGCCTTTCTTGCAACAGCCATGTCACAGGTGAACAGTGTGTGTTTCTGGCCCACCTCTCTTGAAGCATCAACAGAAACTTGGAGGATATGTTGACAGTAGCGTAGCGTTCTCAGTGACATGATGTAGAGCTGGCTGCATGTAGTCAACCGTTGACTGGTCATTCACCATGCCCACATTCCGCCCAGCGAGTGGAACCCAGCCTGCCCAGATTCTGGTTTTCTGATTTAGATCTGGTTTATGTGTGAAAAGTAATTTTACTCTCGTTGCCTATAACTCTAGTGCTACGGCCACTACTACAATACTACTACTACTGCTGCTGCTACTACTACTACTACTACTACTACTGCTGCTGCTGCTGCTACTGCTGCTGCTGCTGCTACTACTACTACTGCTGCTATTACTACCACCACCACTACCACCACCCTCCACCACCACTACTTCTACTTCTACTACTACTACTACTACTACTACTACTACTACTACTACTACTACTACTACATGTGGTTTAACGTTAGATACCTTTCAGACTGCTGACGGTGATGATCATACTGGAGAATGGCAAAAAGCCAGTTTGTTTCCACTTTTTTTTTTTTTTTTCCTTTAAATACCTGAAACTGGCGCCAAATAATGTCAAATGAGCATTGTTTCTGCAAAAAAGATGATTATCTGTAAATAGAATAATCATTCTTCCTCGATCAGAAACAACAAACCATTTGACGATAAGTGGATGAATTCTATATTGACAGGTCTTGAACTAAGCATACCTTAATCGCAAATATAGAGCCCAAAGAAGGACAAGTCGCTAATAAACATGGTTATATCTCCCAATAGCTCCAATAAATCAATTGTTGACAGCGGAGCGTCTTTAGAGAAGTCCCATCCCCTCAGAAAAATGTTTCAGCCCTAAACTTCTTAACATACTCTAAGGGGGCCGGAACTCGTCTAGGTAATGACTCGTAGGTGCCTTTCTCCTGCCAACATCTTATTTTGTTTTCCCCCCCGTGGCGCTGCTGAGATTCCAATCCACAACGTGTGGATGTGTGGAAGACTCAAGGCGGGTCTTTGAGACATATGTCTCACCCCACTGCTAACGAGCACCTGTTCTAAACCTAGAAATTCAAGCCTTATGAAGTTCACTCTTGTTCTCCCTTCAACCGATCCTAGACACTTGTAAACGGGAAGCTTTGTTACGGGACATACACATCTTGTTAAAAGGGTAGAGGTGTCTTGTTTAGGGGTACATACATCTTGTTAAGGGATCGATGCATCTTGAGAGGGGGAAGACACACACATTTTCCCAATGCCCAACCAGTCTGTCGGTCACATAGGGCAAGCAAGTGTGGCGCAGTGTCTAGTCTCGTCTTCTAATACATGCACAAAGAGTAGCTGAAGTGGAGAAGTGCCATTGGTCGCAGCGTAAACTGGCAGGGCGTGAAGATGGCCATGGTAATGTAGTAAGCCATGCAGGTGGTGAAATGGTAGGTTAGCCAGGCATTGGTGGCTGTGGCGGCGACGTAGGCCATTGCTGATGTTGTCGTGGTGGTGATTCAACTGGTTGTTGGCAGTCGGAAATGTAGGAGGCACGATGTCAAAATGTGGGGTCAGCGCCAAGGAAACAACAATGCACATTTCTACCACATGTGATGTTTTAAAGGACTGTGTTGTGCAAATCTTTCAGTGTTTTATACGTCATCACGCAAGTCATGCCCCCTTCAGTAAAATACTTTTTTTTTTTTAATGACTGACTGAGTGATCGATCGATCAACTGATCGATTGATCGGCGGTGATTCGATTCCCTGGATAACTTTTGGAGCATGGGTGCATTCATATGAATATTTCATTACATAACAAACCTCATTTATATCATAAGGAAGATGATGACGGTGGTGGTGATAGCGAAAACTATACGACGACGACGACGACGACGACGATGATTATGATGTATGTATATATGTATGTATGTATGTATGTATGTATGTATGTATGTGTTATGCATGCACGCATGTATGCATGTTTGTATGTATGTATGTATGCATGCATGCATGTATGTATGCATGTATGTATGTTTGTATGTATGCATGTGTGTATCTGTGTATGCATGCATGGATGTATGTATGCATGCGTGCATGTATCTATATATGTATGTGTGTGTGTGTGTATGTATGTATGTATGTATGTATGCATGTATGCATGTAGGTAGGTAGGAAGGAAGGTAGGTAGGTAGGTAGGTATATAGGTAGGTAGGTAGGTAGGTAGGCATCTATCTATGTATGTATTCATGCGTATATATGCCGTTTGTTATTTTTGTTCACACAGTTCGAAGAAAGTGGAGGATGTTCCTGCATCATGCTTTTTAAGTTCATGCTGATTATTTCAATGGGCTGCCTTTATACCAGCCAGTCAAGATTTGTGATAAATACGAACCGGCGTGGTTAAAATTGTAGTCTAACGATTTGGAGGTCATGAGTTCGATTCCCATCAGAATCATGTGGGATTTTTCTTCTCCGACTGGCTCCTACCCAGAGTTGAGTTTGTTACCGGCTCAGTTTGGGAAGACTGGGACCACACAATCGAATTTCATCCACTGGATGGATGGGTCTCTATTCAAATTCCATGACCAGCACTACAGTGTGTTTGTCTGTCAGGCCTAGATGACGCCGGGATATATTATGAAAGGAAGCGTAGAGTACAGCCGTGTCATGCAGTCTTAGACCGCAACGGAAGTCCGTGGCATTATCTTCATCATCCTCGACCTCACAGATCACCATAAAGATAAGTCAGATTCTTGGCCCTTCATGCCCTGCTCTCATGGTGACCTCGGTGTGGATGTCCTCTCCACGTCTGTGGCCTTGGCTTGATCGTCGAAGTCACAGGTATCAGCGAATCCATAGGAGCTGTTGTTGGACGGACGTAACGGCAGCCCCCAAAGGGAGAGTTCACTCATACAGGCTCCGCGACTAAGCAACTATCGTCGTCAGTAGGTGGCTTAGTAGGTGGTGTCCTGCGTATGTTGGATCAGAACAGTCGCCACTGAACACCACGAAGTGACTCGGCAACAGTGCAATGTCTCCTCCAGTGGGTTGCCTCTTGACGACTTGATATCAACTGCTCCCCGTGGATTGAGAATGCCGGGGCTGCGGCGGGACTGACCGGGCTGTGGCTGTGGGCGGAGTGTCGGAATGAGCGGCATGGGTGCACTGCTAGTCAGGTGGCACTGATGGTAGGGCAGCTTAAAAAACAAACACACAAATGGTGTGATAATCATTCAGCTGTAAACATGTAAACAAATCATAGGCTCAGACAGGTTTATTTTCATCATTTCTACGCATTCCGTCCACGCCTATACAAGCACTGGTGAAGTCGCGAGAGAGAGAGAGAGAGAGAGAGAGAGAGAGAGAGAGAGAGAGAGAGAGTGTGTGTGTGTGTGTGTGTGTGTGTGTGTGTGTGTGTGTGTGTGTGTGTGTGTGTGTGTGTGTGTGTGTGTGTGTGTGTGCACCCCCGTGCTAGCGTATGCAATTTGTAAAGCACATAAGTGAGTTATTTTGTTTTGTGGCATGTCTTGAAAGGCTGAAGAATCAGGTTTATACACTCCGATCTAAACTTCCTACCCGTTAAACAATACAGATAAAAGTTGATGGCGCTATTGCTGTACCACAACATACGACTGACGACAGAAAAAACTTTGTGTCGTCCATACTGAATAGGGTTGTCTTTATCAAGAGGCAGTCCATGTTTCAGTACTGACATGGGCACTGTCAGAAGAATAAAAGACACACTGACAATTATCAGAGTCACACAGTCAGTGAAGACACCTGCCGTTTTCTAGAATCCTCAGTAGCTGGTTGTACAGGAAGTCGCCCGCCTTTTCTCATAGATCCGACAAGTTTCCACAAAAGAATACTATTGCTGAGCACCAACAGCAACGAAGGAAGAAAACAAAATTCAACTAAATCTATCCAGTGCCAATCTCCAGCATAAACCAGTAGTACACTTTGGATACAGCATCACGACAACACTTATCAGGACAATAATCAGCATGACGGTCATATCCGTAGAGAACGTGACAGTTGATCAGAAAGGTGACGACAATCATCATAGCAGCAGTAGCTCGCGATGTTCTCTTGGTCCACATGACACTAATTCGATGAGGCCACAGCACAGAGGCGGCTCTTTGCATGGAGAGGGTCACAAGCATCGATGCTGACAAAGCTGGCGTCATGTACTTTAACAATTGCTCCACCTTACATGGCCAGGCACCCAGGCTTCTAATTCTTGGTAGATCGAATTCTCTTGCAAACCAGCTGTCCAGAGGATTGATCACCAACATCAACAAGTCAGAGCACGCAAGGACTTGGAACAGCACACCGACACTGGGTGTGGCAAGACGAAACATGATCAGAATGATCATAATATTTCCAAAGATTCCTAACACAAGCACAGTAGGGTTACCAATTTTGTAGATCATGTCATACGCTTGTCTATATGGTCGGTATACATCATACCACAAACTATATTCATCTATGTTTGGGTCGTCTGTAATATTTGTCATGCTGGCCGCCATGGAGATAGGAGCATGGAATTAGTTCAATTCACTTCAGTTACTGCTTTTATTATTGTTGTTGTTGTTGTTGTTGTTGTTCTTGTTCTTGTTATTGTTGCTGCTGCTGCTGCTGCTGTTGTTTTATGCTTCTTTCCTGGTCTCTCTTATGTCTTTTGATAGTGAGGAGCAG
>JADBJO010009116.1:0-10000 GCA_016801955.1 Conus betulinus
GGGGATGATCAACCATATGAAACAAGTAGATATATGCTACATGCTGTGGAACAAACTGTAAGCAAGCTGAATTGCTTGAATGTCGCTGCAAAAGTATTATGATTAATATTTGAAAAAAAATGCAAGTGAAATTTGGCAGGGGTATGATGAAAAATAAGAAAAAACGTGTTAGCTGGCATATGTCTAACAGACAGGCAGAAAAAGCACTTTGCAGAATATTAAATCTTATGCATGGTGTTGCTAGATATTGTCAAGAGTTATTGTAGACATTCAATATCTATCATAACTAAACTCGGATTTGGTATTTAAGATTTCTACGCACATTCTTAGCGTTTAAAGAGATATAAACGAGTACTTGTCCATTATGTCAGGAATCACAACAAAATGAAATTCAATGTGTGTTCTATTAATAAGGAGATGGTAGACAAACTGTGTGTTCCACTTAGACACATTAAACATTCTTCATTCTTCGAAATAATTTTGCCAGTAATGCTGAGAAATGACAAACAACAGTGAAAAACACTTGCTGATACTCTGTACAGATGGTTTAAACGAAGAAAATCTGTAACATCTTAGATTGTTAGCCCTCCCAATCGGTAATGGATTATGCAAAATATTTTGTGTGGGTGATATCTTAAACGAAGAAAGGTTTTAACACCCAAGTATTTTAATCTCTCTCTCTCTCTCTCTCTCTCTCTCTCTCTCTCTCTCTCTCTCTCTCTCTCTCTCTCTCTCTTCTTCTATTCTTCTTTTTTTCTTCTTCTTCACTCTCTCTCTCTCTGCCTCTCTCTGTCACTCTCTGTCTCTGTCTGTCTGTTCTGTCTGTCTGTCCTGTCTGTCTGTCTGTCTGTCTGTCTCTCTCTCTCTCTCTCTCTCTCTCTCTCTCTCTCTCTCTTTCAGGGCAAATACATATTTGTGCAAAATTCAATTGATTATTTGCACAGAATTAGAGTTCTGTGGCTTCATTTACATGCTTTTTTGTTATCCTTCCAGCCCTTCCCCTTGATGTACACGTGTACGCGCTACTTTTATTGTTGGATATCATTTTCCAGAAATATTAGTAGTGTGTGCCTTCATTTTTTCTTTGTGTGACGGACCGGTTTTTCTCCAGTCACAAATTTTTACAACCGCGTTGGCGGGAACATATTCACCCGGACACCGGTTGGTTACTTTACCTGACTGCTGCTCACCTGCGCTCTGTATAAGCCAGGTGAGCTGAAACAATCAGGCAGTCTCTATAGGAGTTCCGGCAGTGCCACTTCCCAGTGGCCGAAGAGGGACTCCTGAACGTGTTGCTGTGGCAGTCAGGTATTTCATTATTAGCTATTTGAAATTGTAATCCAAAATCGTTCTCCCCTCCTACAGGCGACTGTTACTTTCTCAGCGCCGAGTAAAGGTTTAAAAAAAGAGGTTTTTTTTTTTTTTGGTGTATCTTGTGACTTGATAGGATGATAGGAGGAAATAGTTTTTAGAAAGTATGAATAGAAAGAGGGAAAAAATGTTGTTGATGAGTGATCGGAAAAGGAGGTGACTTAGCTAGTTCATGGCGTTACGATGCAAAACAGTTTTTGTTTATTTCGCTAATGTATTATAATGATACAAATGATATTAAGCTCCAGAGGTGAGCGATGGAAACTATCATGCATTAATGGTTGGAAGTATGTTGATAAGTATTTAAACCATCCTTTGATATGAATATTGGATATCTATGTGTTAATAAACAAGAGTGTGTGGAAATCTTTCCTAGATATGTATTTAAGGGCTGACTGTTACTAATGAATAATCTTGTGAACAAGATCATTCTCTGAGATGTACTAATTATTTGAATGATAAAAAGAAAACATTGTTGTTCTGATGGAAGAGACATGAAATGAAATCGTTAATTATTTGCAATGATTATATTCTTGGTTTATCATCATAAAAAGGTCTATGTGGAAATCCTTTTCCGCAATGTGTAAAACATTATTTCGAAAAGATCTGTGTGGAATCCTTTCCCCCCAATGTGTAAAGCATGATTTCGAAAAGGTCTATGTGGAAAATTCTTTCTCCCAATGTGTAAAGCATGATTTCGAAAAGGTCTATGTGGAAATTCTTTCTCCCCAATGTGTAAAGCATGATTTCGAAAAGGTCTATGTGGAAATTCTTTCGCCCCAATGTGTGAAGTATGATTCAAAAGGGTATATGTGGAAATCTTCCCCCCCCCCCCCCCCCACTGTGTAAAATATGATTTCGGAAAAGAGAATGTTTTATTGTGATATTGTATGGAAAATGTGTGGATTTCGCTATGGTATTTTTCCCCAAGATCTGGTGAAATATAAAGTGACTGTTGGTTATGAATATGATTAATAACCATGATTAATAATAGCCATGTTATAGTAGATTAGACAATCAAGGTAGTTATCAGTTCCCCCGGGTAAAGTTCTTGTCATGTAGTGACCGGGAACTGGCTGCCACTGCTAGAGGATATGGGCGTAGCTGGACTCTACCCCTTCTCTCCACCCGGCTGAGGGTGTAGAAAGGTCGACGTGGGAGATGACAGTAACCCAACCTGCCACTCCTAGAGGGTCTGGGCATAGCTGAGGTCTACCCCTGTCTCCATCTTCTGAGGGTGTGGAGAGGTCGACGAGAGAATGGACAGTAACCTGACCTGCCACTGCACTCGGGTTTAGGCCGTAGCCGAGCCTACCCCGTGTCCACCTTGCTGAGAGTGTGGAGAGGTCGACGTTGTGAGTCGACAGTAACCCAAGGTGCCAGTTGTGTCAGAGCCGCCACTGCTGCCGAGTCAGAGCCGCTGATTTTGAGGTAATTTGAACCTACGATCTGTTTGGCCAGACGTGCCAGAGCCATCGCCTCTGCTGTACCAGGGCCGTCGCTGTGTGGTGTTACCAATGTCTTATTATGTGTTGGAGCCATCGCTCCTGTTGAGGATAGGGCTGTTGCTTCGGATCTGTGGGGACTCTGCGAGCTGCTCCTCCTGGCTGTGCGAGTCCCAGGAGAGGACTTCTTCTGCAGCATTCTTCATGGGAGACTTGTGACGTCTGTGGACTGTCGAGTTGAGCTGGACACGGCCAAAGAAAACAATATTATATATCTATATGAATTGTACGCCTAGGGTTATGGCATACGTTATTTTACTGAATTGATATTGTTGTATATTGCTGTGTTTTTGTGTATTCGTGTTTTTTGATGGGTCAAGCAGCATAAAAAAGAAAACGTTGATTTGTTGCCTGGCTGTCCATGTTTCGACTGTGTGGGTGTGTGTGAGAATTAAAAATCGTATACGCATCCGAATTTCTGTAAGTCAGTCAAACAGACACACGCACGCAACAACGCATCCGTAATACTTTGTGCAAAGTTCTCTGAATGTTAATTTATGTTTTTTTGTTCATTCTGTCCCCCCATCTGCTGCTCACCACAACACTAAAATGAACAGATGATCATCTTGTATTCAACCACATGGATACCTGTGTGTTTTATCACCAAGCTAAAATACCCCATTAACAGTCTCAAATTGCTCTCTCTTGCTTTGTGTTCCAAGCAGATGAGTATGTGAATCTCCAATATTTCATATAAAGGAGACTTTTTCTCAATCACCTTCTGTTCCTTTAATTTTGCAAATTCACACACCTCCACCGAACCCTCAGGCGCTTTATGTAAAAGTCGGATTGCTGGCAAGCTATGCAAAGTCACTGCAAAGAATTAACAAGTCAAACAAAGCAAGAAAAATAAGTATTCTCACCCTGAATCCGTGAATATGAAACAGGGGTAACACCAGGTTGTTTCCTGTGTCCTATCCCATTCAGTTTAAAAAAAAATCTTTTTTAATTAATTATCAGCAGCTGAATCACTTAAAGCTGGTGTCAGGAATTGTGCCCACGGTCCTATTCGTTTGGGTATGTAATGTTTAAGAAAAGAATATGTTGACAAAAAACAAGGCATTCCTGATGCAAGCTAAGAATGTGTTAATAAATAGCATGCATTACTTATGCCATCTACTGCAGAAAGGTGATGGATTGCTAAGTTCCCTTTAATTGATTTCCTACATTGTGCCTTGGGTCACCAAGTTACAAAACGCGTGATGTGTTCATATAGTGACCTTCAATTAATGAAGGGAGTGGTAAACAAATAGTGACTGGCTAGTCACCTAGAGGTGGTTAGCTTTCATAGAAGTCATACCACACAGAGGAGTTGTGCATCGAGATGGTGTCATGACGTACACCCAAAACGTAGTTTTGTGTATGACGACATGGAAGTTGTGTAAAAGTTAAAGAGCACATTTTACAGGTTTATAAAATGAATACAAACCTTCAGGTTAATTGCTGTGAAGAGAAATGTAAAAAGGAACGACGTGGATTAATAATTTTACAGATGAAGATGTTTTATAAAGTGATGTATGCGTGAAGACAAATTCAAGCCTTCATGTCTTTTCACATTACTACCAAAACTTAGAGCAGAGAGAAGTAATACATTTCTTTACTGAGAGGAGAGCAAGCACAGATTGTGTTGTGTATTAGATGTAGAGTCATGTTGAAATAATGGACACATTCGTGGCATTGTTGAAACGGAAACAAAGAACAAAACTGCGTTGTAGGTCCGTGAGGACTAGAGCACTTTGTATAGGTATCTTCATGAACTTTCATGGGTGTCCGCACCCAGAATGACCGCATTTAAAAAACAGACTTGACGCCCATTAGGCCAACCACCCAGAACTGTATAACCCCAATTGCTATCAATAGATCTTGAAAGCACAAGCAGTTGTAGACAGGGACAACACATCAATCGGTGAACAACTGACCTGTAACCACGGGTCTCTAACACCGACAACATCAAGTATCACGTATTAAGTATTATTTGAGGTCAACCTGAAGAGAAAAAAGTAAATATGAGTCAATGGAGAACTGGTGAACATTCTGACTTTAAAACGTGCTTGTATTATGAAAGCCATGTGGAATGAAAAAAAAAACTTCTTGTAAATAATCTAAAGCTAATGTTGTAATGTTAAATGGGCGAGCTCTGTTCTGTTTGTCTGTCTGGTTTTGTTTCGACGTTGAGTGAGTGTGAGTGGGAAAGCATGAATTACAGATGATATCAGGAGCATCGTTTTATGTTGATAGTTTTATTTATTTGTTCAGTTTTATGTTTGCTCGGCAGATGACCTAATACTGTTGTCTGACCTGTATGTACCTCTGCCATAGGAACTGACTTCTTTCAGGGGAAAAGCTGAAGTTTTATACTCGGAGTGGAATGTGGAAGAAACTTTTTTCGGCGGGCAAGGTGGCTGTCATGGAGCTAGGAACAGGTGAAGTTGAGGAAATTAAGAAAACATATTAAAAAAAAGTCTAAAACATACAATCGTAACAATTAAACTAACTCTCTCTCTCTGTCTCTGTCTCTCTGTCTGTCTGTCTGTCTGTCTGTCTGTCTGTCTCTCTCTCTCTCTCTCTCTCTCTCTCTCTCTCTCAGTCTGTCAGTCTGGTCTGTTGGTCTGTTTGTTTGTCTGTTCTCTCTGTCTCTCTCTTCTCTCTCTCTCTCTCTCTCTCTCTCTCTCTCTCTCTCTCTCTCTGTGTGTGTGTGTGTGTGTGTGTGTGTGTGTGTGTGTGGTGTGTGTGTGTGTGTGTGTGTGTGTGTGTGTGTGTGTGTGTGTGTGTGTGTGTGTGTGTGTGTGTGTGTGTGTGTGTGTGTGTGTGTGTGTGATGATAATTTCGAAATCTTGTCATACTTACGACTATATACACAGTGATTAAAAGAAATATTTTTGTCTTTTGCTGCTTTTCAGTTGTGTTGACATTTGACAGATCAACGCATTCGTGTGCATGCATTTAATTGCCAGCTGTTTTGATATTGAAAACAACAATGTCCATTAACTACAACACTGAACACAAACCACAATAACTAAAAAGAACTCAGCGTAATCTTCAGGTTTCAGAATGTCAACATTCGATGCTTCGATATTTTGGAGGAGCAATATAACAGCGCACTTAGATATATATCCAAAGGAGATACTTGGAGTGATCGATATAAACCATTTATAAAGACCTCCGAAATGATTGAGAGAATTGGGTTTTTTATTGTGTTTGTTTTGGGATCTGGGGAAATTTTATGATTATCCTGATCATGATTCGTCTCCCTGCATCCAGCTACAGCGTTTTTCTTCCTGGAACTTGCCTGCTCTGACCAGCTGGTGTTGATACTAGGTCCCCTCCACACACTGATTCAGAAGGAGTTTAAGATGCCATCCTTTGACAATCTCGGCTCCTGGCAGTGCAAAATGTACACGATACTACTCCACGTGACTCGGGTTTTATCTCCATGGATGCTATTTCACTTAGCATGCTAAGAGCAGCTTCTGTGCTGTGGCCAATTCGCGTCAAAGCTGTATGGACAATGGGAATGGCACGAGTTACTGCTGGTATAGTGACCTTCGTCATCACTGTGATTAATTGTCACAAACTCTATGGATTCGATATCGCATTTAGTCATAAGGTGTGCATATTGTATGGTGGATCCGAAACGTACAAATGGTTTCTTGACCGTATTGCTAGTTTTATAGACTTAGCCATCATGCTGTTTGGACCGTTTGTGCTTTTGGTAATCAGCAACAGTCTTCTTCTCTGGACAGTGGTCAGATCTGTCAGAAGACACACACATCCTTCTGTACAACAAACAATCCAGGATTCCAGACAACGGCAAATCTCTTCACTGACCGTCATCTTGATCATAACATCTTTTTATTCAATCATCTTTACAATGCCTTTTTGCTTTTGGCTCATAGCAGCTCCATACATTGAAGTGGATGAGCTTTTAAAGGGAGGATTACAGCTGATAGTCTTCAAAATCTGCTACGTTTTGATGTATTCTAATAATGCTGTCAATTTCTATTTGTATTGTCTAACTGGTAGGAAGTTCAGAACAGAGTTTCGGAACATAACATTCCAAATTTGGGGGCTATTCCGCTCGACAGAAAAAAGTGAGTTCTAACCAAAGATCTGACCCATCAATGGCAAAGACGGTCTCGATAGCATAGCTGGTTCTTCTGTGGACACAGAAATGTAAAAGATGGATTATAATGCCACCAATAGTGATTTTGAGCAGCCTTCATTTCTAAATGATGATGACTTTGCCTACAAGGAATAAAATCAGTCTACTGAAATCTCTCTCTCTCTCTCTCTCTCTCTCTCTCTCTCTCTCTCTCTCTCTCTCTCTCACACACACACACACACACACACACACACACACACACACACACACACACACGACCACGCACACACACACACACACACACACACACACACACACACACACACACACACACACACACACACACACACACACCACGACCACGCAAACACACACACACACACACACACACACACACACACACACACACACACACACACACACACACACACCACGCACACACACACACACACACACACACACACACACACACACACACACACACACACACACACACACACACACTGCGTGGCTAGCTAGCTAGGCAGATAGATACTTGAAAACAAATCCCAAATTTAAGATACTGAACAGCGCACCACAAGATTGACGTGCTCGCAGGTTGGTGCAGGGCATGCAAAAACAGAAACGGTAATGAAACGCTTACCTAAATGTCTTTAATATCTGGACAGGAAGAAAAGCAAACACCAAAATCACCCCAGATGTATACATGATCGACAGACATGTGACTAAAGGAAAGGGGACATGACAAGAAAAAAAATTGCATTAAAAGAAAAGTGTAAGTAAGACAGGACATATCAACAAAAAATCAATTAAAAAGGTAGAAGAACAGAATGACATGAAAAGAAAACATGCTAATACGGACAGGAAATGTTTTCTCTTTGGTGCGCCATAGCTGCTTATTTATGTCGATTTTGTATTGTATCATGCGCAAAGAGGAAAACATATCGAGGCCACAGGTGTTTGATTGTAACAAAGTTTGTTTTCTATTATGCAGAAGAGAAAAAACATAATAAAACTAGTCAAAGAGAGGCAAAAAGAAGAAGGAAAAGAAAAAGAAAACAAAAAAGGAAATACAAAAGAACTCCAGGAAAGAATGAAGGACAGAAAAAAAATAATCTCCTGTAGAAAAACTCTAAAGACATCTTAAAATGCATGATTGCATTGTATTGTCTTTGGTTTCATTTCTGCTATCTATAGGTTCCATTTTCAAATAGTTTTACTGTCATCCAGAGTACAGCTTGGTGTCCCCCGTTTCAGTGATCAAATGATAAAGTCTGGACGGACATGTGGTATGAATGTGAAAAGGTCTACAACGAAAACCAAATGAATGACAACAGGCAGCACAATCATAGTCATTAGGGAACGAGGACAGAGGAGCAGATGCCAGGAAGATCGTCTCCTCCCTCGCAGACACCAGATGTTTTATGAATTGCTGCTAGACACACCAGTGCCAGATGCGTGCATGGATCAGAGAGGGAATGTGTTTGCAAAAAGCATTAGGACAAACACTTTTCCTTCAATTTGAGGATAACTGGCATGTGAATTTTATAATATTGGGTGTGTGACTTCATCCCGTGGGGATGATTGGTGTCTGGGAATCTATGAATGTGTGTGTGTGTGTGTGTGTGTGTGTGTGTGTGTGTGTGTGTGTGTGTGTGTGTGTGTGTGTGCAGCGCGCGTGCGTGTGTGTGTGTGTGTGTGTGTGTGTGTGTGCGTGTGTGTGTGTGTGTGTGTGTGTGTGTGTGTGTGTGTGTGTGTGTGTGTGTGTGTGTGTGTGTGTGTGTGTGTGTGTGTGTGTGTGTGTGTGTGTGTGTGAGCGCGTGCGCACACGCTCACGAGAAAATTCCGGTCACATCAAGTGGGAGAACTTTGTGTCAAATGAAGAGATAAAAGACAAACGCCAAAACATCCTGTATCAACCACTATCTGCAAGCATTGCCTCCATTGGCTAGGCCATGGATGGAAGCTTCCACCAACAACACCTGCAAACCAGGGTGTCAAGGGAGCAAAATCTGTCCTGGAGGACTTTAAGCGACAACGATTCCATTCATGAGATAATTATGGGCCTTTAGCTTGTTAAGCTTGTATTGATGTGAGGAACTGTGTTCATACTATTGTCAGGCTCGTTTGAATTAATATGGACGACGTGGTCATAGCTTTAAAGGAGGTCATTACAGTGTGAAAGTGACCTCAGAATTTGCTGAAGGTTTTGATACCCATTTGGCATGAAGCAGTGGTTTGTTAGGCTATTCTGTAGGAAATATGTGTGAATGCTGATGTGTTGAAGAGATGGATTCATTGTGGATGTGAGCATGGTGGTAAAGAGGCAACGTGGATAAGGGCATGGCCCTAGTAATATTATTTGTTTAAATCCCTATATAGACTGGATGTTGAGGAGAAGGAGGGAAGAATGAGAAAAAATGAAGAGAACAACACGACACGATTGGGCCAATGGTAAGCAGGACAGATTTCGGTTTCAGTGCATTTGGATTTTTATGCGTATATCATAAATAAGAGTACAAACAATACTTTTCTCTAAGGCATGTCTGTAGAGAAGCCAGTGCATGACACCCAATAGCCAAAGAGAGGGTGGAATGTTTGCTGGATGCAGGAGTGCTCATATGATTGTATGAGTGCAGAGATATCCGTGATGTTTTGGGCTCGGCTATTATAAGACAGTTCACTTCAGCAACACCATTACAATTTCCGCTGTCGTGGACACAGTCTGTCGAGTGGATCCCAGCTGGCAAGAGAAAGAGGGGACTACACAAGATGAGTTGGCAGCAAACAGTAGAGAGAGACTTACGTCCAGCCCAGAGGAATTTGAGGGATTTCTGTGGACTGGCAGAGGACCAGTTACAGCAGAGTGCTTCAACTGCCCAGTACATTGCTGGATGTGGGAGCAGCCTAGGTCTAAGGCAAAATGTTTACCCATTCAACTTGTGCTTTTAATTTCAGCCCACTTCATACAGATTCTGTCTGTGTGATTTGCATCAACCAGTGTTGGCTGACTCTGTATAAT
>JADBJO010009116.1:15000-32073 GCA_016801955.1 Conus betulinus
GTGACTTATTGTATTGCAAGGCGAGAATACAAAAAAAAATGTTAAAAAGAAAAGAGAAAGAGTATAATAAGTTCTTAATAGATAAGTTGATTTCCTCAGTTAAATGCCAAAAAGACTTCTGGGAGACTTGTCGGAAAGTATCTTTCAAAGAAAAACAACCAAAGAATAAGATAATTACTAGCGTTATTTGGTTTCATCATTTCCAAAATTTGTTAGAACAGAATGTTAGTGACAGTGTTAATGAAGAAGTGGTGGATGCTGATGTAGATAGTTCATTTAATCGTCCAATATCCATGGAAGAGGTTACTTTAGCTATTAGAAAACTAAAAAATGGCAAGTCAGCTGGCCCAGATGGTCTTATTGGAGAATTATTTTAAACACGCAACACAGCAGGCTGTGCTATTTTTTTTCATAAATATTTTAATAAGTTATTTAATGAGGGCTTGTACCCTGATAATTGGTGTGAATCAATTATTTTGCCTATATTTAAAAAAGGAGATGTGGACAATCCCAATAATTATAGAGGAATTTCCCTTAGTGACATTAGCAGTAAACTATTTGGAATAATTATTAATAGGAGAATACAGAATGGATTGATGAGAATAATATAACCGGGGAACAGCAAGCAGGATTCAAAAAAGGGTTATTCGACCGTGGATCACATGTTTACTTTGTTGGCACTTATCCAAAAGCAGTTTTCTCGTAATCGTAAGCTATATGTTGCTTTTATAGATTTCCAAAAGGCATTTGATTCAATCAATAGAAATATACTTGGGCCAATACTAAAAAAAATGGTATATGTGGTAAACTCTATAGGTGTATTAAAAGCATGTATAATGTTGTTAGAGCTAGAGTCCGTTGTGGAGGTAAACTGACAGATTTTATTAACTGTACAGCTGGGGGTCAGACAAGGAGATGCATGTAGTCCAGTTTTATTTTCTTTGTTTATAAATGAACTAGCTATAGAAGTTATTAATAATGGTAGACATGGTGCCTTGTTGTCTCTTGATACCTCAGAGTTGTTTATTCTCTTATTAGCTGATGATATTATTTTGATATCAGAAACGCCTGTTGGTCTACAGACTCAGTTGAATAATTTACGACGTGCTGCTGTACACTTCAATTAAAAAGTAATATGTCAAAAAGTAATATCATTGTGTTTCGTAAGGGGGGCTATCTTGGTGCAAGGGAAAGATGGGTTTATGATGATATTAATATGCCAGTTGTTAATGCATACAAGTATTTAGGTATAATGTTTTCTACACGGTTGAGTTTCACAGGTGCTTGTAAAGATCTGGCAAGTAGGGCAAAGAATGCTTTACTATGTATTATGAAAAAGTTGTTTGTTTTGAATAATACATCCTTTAAGGTATTCTTCAGGTTATTCGACACTCAAGTACAGCCTGTTGTACTTTACGGCTCTGAATTATGGGGTTTAGACAAAGCTGCTACTTGTTGCGAATCTGTTCATTTATTTGCTCTAAAAAAGTTTCTTGGTGTAGACAGACGTACGCCGAATGATATGATATATGGAGAAACTAATCGCTACCCAATATTTGTTTCTATCTGCTGTTAATTGCATTCGATATTGGCTTAAGTTATTGCAAATGTGTAATGATAGAATTCCTAGAAAAGCCTACAATATGCTTCTAGATATGGACTCTAAAGGTAAAAATAACTGGGCCTCCAAAGTCGTATTTTTTTTGACAGAATATGGTTTTTGGATATGTCTGGTTAAATCAGGGAGTGGGAAATATCAAAGCATTTATAAGTATTTTCAGGCAACGATTAATAGATTGTACATGGCAAAAATGGTCTGACCATATTCACAATAGTGATAGATTTAGTTTCTATACCAATTTTTGCAGTGTGCATGATTTGAAACCATATTTGACCGCTAACATTGATAGACATTTACAGTATGTTACAACACGGTTTCGATTAGGAATATCAGAATTAAAAGTGCACCTTTATAGATACAGAATGGCTAACAACGAGGATCTGATTTGTCCATTATGTAAACTAGCACAAGAAGATGAAATACATTTTTGTTCTTTGCTGTCCAGTTCTTAATGGTATTCGTGAAAAGTTCATCAAACCTAAGTATTATAGTCAACCGTGTTTATTTAAATTGTGTTTATTAATGTCTTCTCAATCAGTTGAAGTTGTTAGAGGTCTTTCATGTTTCTTTCAAAAGCATACAGGTTCAGAGAAACTGCCACATCTTAAGAATTTTGTTTGTGTATCACCATTGTTATGTTTTTTGTTAAGTCATAACTAAGCGCTGCTTCAATGCTCTTTTGTTGTTCACATTCCCCTCATAAGGTGCGTGCGTGTGTGTGTGTGTGTGTGTTTGTGTATATACCACTGTTGTTGGTGTATGGGTTTTCTATATATATATATATATATATATATATATATATATATATATATAATATGTGTGTGTGTGTGTGTGTGTGTGTGTGTGTGTGTGTGTGTGTGTGTGTGCACCCTCTCTTTCCTCTCTCTCTCTCTCTCTCTCTCTCTCTCTCTCTCTCTCTCTCTCTCTCTCTCTCTCTCTCTCTCTCTTTTCAGTTGTGAGCAGGCTCACCATGAAGATGAAATATACGACAACATTTTGCATTGGTGTGTGTATATGTGACATCAGCTTCAAATTCAGCTGAAGCAAATTCAGCTGAACACCGTAAGAAAATTCCGAAAGGCCAGCTTTCAGACGTTAACACCAACACTTTGACTCAAAGCCTGAGGTAATCAAACCCACCAGTTACCAAAAAGAGGCAAAGCAGAGCCTGTAAGAAGACCACAGGATGCGTTTTAGGTCAGCACTGTATCAAGTGAAATTCGACGTCGATTCTCGCAGAAAGTCTGGAGAAAAAAACAAAACAAAAAACATATGCCAGATACAAGGGAAAAAATGGGCACCTGATTAAACCACCTCTGAAGCAGACTCTCCTACTGCTGCAGAAGGAAATGAATAAGAAACATATTTGCGAGAGTAAAGAAAGCCCTTGCTGCAAGTCTCAGAGAAGAACAGGCAGGTTTTCGACAAAGGGTGAGGAGTTGTTTGACCACATTAGGCTATCCTCTCTTGATTCACTCTGTTTAGCTGATATGATGTATTGCTTTGTGCATTGATAATGTGATATATTACCTTGATTTTCATAATTAAGCCAGCATGATAGAATACATTAAAGTGCATTTATGATGAAATATATTACCTTGAGTTATGCTGTTGAGCTGGTACGCTGTGCCTGATTTGCGTGTGTGTGTTGAAAATGTAGTATGATGTGTTACATGGAGGTATTTAATGAAATGTATATTACTTTCACGTTTATGATGAACAAACTCAGTGGTCATAAGTTGCTTCAGTGACAGTACAGTTTGTGATTTAAAACATGCTATAGTAGACAAGCACAAGCACACACTCCCGCATAGGTACATGCTCCCAATTCATTCCCATCACCCCCATACCCCCTCATTTTCCATGTGTGTGTATATGTGTGTGTGTCCAGTTCCACACCCAGATATGTTGGCATGTCTACTCGCTCCCTTCCGTTCAATTTCAGTTTTATTATTTCTGGCACTGGGGACACCATAAGATTGAGGTAACTGTTTTGGTGACCATTTTCCAATGTTATAAAGTGCTTCCTGCAATCTGTGGCTGGCGAATGTGAGGTGTTCTGCAGGATTCCAAGAAGCAAAATCGTCGGCATGGAGGGCTTTGAAAACATGTTTCGGGAGTTATTCAGTGATGTCATCAATGCAAATGAGAAAAAAGTGTTGGGGAGATGACTCCTCCTTGCTGCATGCCTTGATAGAGAGTGACATGGTGGCTGATGTTTTCTCTCCAGCTTCACTCTCGCTGTTTGGTACTGGAGGGAGTTGTGAATCCAGCGGAATATCTTCCTTTCCACTTTCTTGTTGAGAAGCCTCAGGGGCGGTCCTGCCCCCATACTTTGTCGAATGCTTCTGCCAGGTCCACAGAGAAAGTGAGTAGCTTCTTTTTCTCTTCAAAGACATTTTCTGTCTCCTGGACAAGATACACGAGCTGATCGTCTGTATGGCAGCTCTTCCGGTAGAGAGTACCTGTGTGTTGCTGAGCAGGTGGTTTTCTTCCAGGACCTGGTGTTTCAGTGGTGTTATGTTTACTATCTGTTGCCTAGATAACCGAGGAGGCTGATGGGTCGGTAGCTGGATTTCTTGGTTTTGTCTTCGTGTTTCTTTCTGATGGGGATGATGACTGCTTCTCTCCATTGGTCTGGAAATTTCCCCATGTACCCGTGTTAATGATCAGGAGTTTCTGTCTGGCTGTGGGGTCCAAGGTTCTTAATAATGTGTTTTGGGATACCATCTTTCCCTGGGGTTTTCTGGCACTTGAGTTTCTTGATGGCTTTGTTGAATTCTGCCATGGAACAGGCTGCCATCCTAGAATGGCTTGGTTTGGTTTTCAGCTTGTCGTTAAATCTCCTTGCAGACTTCCTGCATTCGAGAATCAGACAGTGTTGTTTTACTTCCTTCTTTGTGGAAATATGCCGGGATCTTGCCAGCATAATGCTTACCATCTTCCTCAGTGACACTTCTGCTGTATCTCACACCAGTGTCTTCATTTAGGGTTCTCATCAAGGTCTACAATTTGCTCGTGCCCTTCTCCACATTCAGATTGCTGGTCTTCTCAGGCCAGCTCTTCCTGATCTCTTCTCTTATGGCAGTTGAAAGTCTTTTCACTGCTGGTGTGTTTCTGGGTGTTCTCTAGAGTATCCTGTTGGCAGAATTTAATTCTGTATGAAGCTATTTTAGAATATCGCTCAAATCTGGCCTGCAATGTCTTCACTTTCCCCTTGGGATGGATTGCTTGGCCATCGCCAGAGTACTGTTTGTTGTTGTTTGTTGTTGTTGTTGTTGTTGTTGTCGAGGCTGTTGATTTTCTTGTAGAGGAAGTCTTATTTTCTGTGAATATGGCTCAGTTAGCTCGTTTAAAGTTCCAGCTTGGTTCCAAGCTGTGCTCAATGCATCATATAGCAGAGATGGTAATGATCACGGGCATATGGTCGCTTTCTCCTGAGTGCTGACTGTTCCTTGGGTGAGTCGTTGGATGCCTTTTGTAGCTATTGCCATGTCTGGTGTTGAGTTGATCTTCCATGCTCTGGTGTAGCAGGTGGGTTTGTCGTCAGGCTGATTGATGAAAATGAGTTTGTTTTCCATCATCCAGTACTCTTGGTCTTCTCCACGCGACTCCTTTTTATTGTAACCCCAGCTTGGACTACGACTGTTGAAATCTCCAACCAGCAAGTGTCTGGATGATTGCAAGTTCACTTTGTGGGGCGCAAGAGCTGAGACAGGAGGGCTGTATCAGTCTGTGATCAGTAAGTCTCTTCTGAGCAACAGCAGCTTGATGGCAGGCTATTCCAATTCTTCCTTTCCTGATCTGCACAGCTCCACTGCAGGGGTGGAAGTTTTAATTCTCCCTTGTGTCTGTCTTCACGGTCTTGGCGGAAGACCTAACCTGTCATGGGGAATCGTTGAGGATCTCTCAAGTGAGTCTACTGAATGCAAATGACGTCAATGTTGTTTTTTTATGGAGAAACACCTGAAGTTCGAGGTTACTGTTTTCTTATCTTTCAGTATTCTACCGAGCCACTGTGAGGCTAATAAGTGTCTGGTTTGTATGGTTAGTAGCACTTCAATGCCTTCCCACGACGTTCAGGCTAACAAAGACACCAGGGTTACTTGTGTTGGTCCCTTTGAGACTGAAGGCCTGGATATGCCCCTCCCCAGTTATCGCTTATAGGGACGATGCCATGACGAAAGTGTAGTCTGACGCGTAGTCATATTGTTATGCGTGTTTGTCCTGATTTATCCCCGAAACCTGTTTTCTGACTGGGGGTCTCCCTCAGTGTAAGACTAAAAGTCCTATCCTTTAGCACAAGGGGGTGGTTTGTTCACTTAGGTGTCTTTCTCCAGGGCTTGGAGCTTATAGCGTGGCTCTGATTGCATACCTTTCCTGTCATAGGACATATGGGGTATTCAGGTGGAGATAACAGTGTTGCCTGTCATCCTGCCCCATCCTGCTAGGAATATTGCTATTTGGTCCGTGACTGCTTATTTGACTTGGCAAACCTGACATATCTCAGCTAACCCTCATATCTGGGATCATCCGTTTATCCATCACTCGAAAACCTGCCTGGTTTGGGATGTTTGCCCCTGGCCCAGGTACTCTTCTCAAAATCCAGTAAATTATTTCACTTTCTAAATGAATAAAGTTCCTGAAAAGAAAGTAAAACAGGAATAAATCGTCATATCTATGTCAATTTACAGATCGTCTTTATCGCAAAATCAACATGTTTTAACTTCGTTTCGTCTCATAGCCTCTTACGACTTAAACTCCTGTGTCATTACAAAGACTCACAACTATGCCCTCACAACGTCTTGATGAGAAATGTTAATGACCAGTCTGTCCTTCATTTAGTGTTGTTCTCCATACAAAACACCAAGTTTTTCATGGCATGGCTCGAAATAAAGATCTCGCTATCCCAAACCAATATGACTACTGTGTCCCAAACGAGCTAAAAAGTGGTTGATGAAACATTTATTTTAATACATGACATAGTTCAGGACATAACACAAATAAACAAATTACAAGAAGAGATATGATATGAGAATGATAAACTATTTAGCTGAGCAGAAATCGTAGCTTCATGGGGAAGAACGTTAAGGAAGATGCTGCTAAGCCAATGACGCAAGCATCTTTTACAGTCTTCCAAAAACACCTTTTCGTCATAACACTCAGCAAAAGTGAAACACAGTGTTAGTAAGTAAGAGGAGAGAGAGAGAGAGAGAGAGAGAGAGAGAGAGAGAGAGAGAGAGAGAGAGAGAGAGAGAGAGAGATTCGGTAGGATGGGAGGGCAGAGGAGTGTTGCTTCTTTGTTATATCAGTCAGATGCTTTGCAGAAATAAACAGAGGGATCTCCACTCATACTCACCCATGGAAATGGCCCAGAATTTTCCATTTTCTACATACAGCCATTGGTTACTACCTTGAGCACTGGCTTGATTCCTCCATTCACTCTGCGAACCAGATAATAGACATTGAAATATAATACCATCTGAGACTCATGCATGTCTCCCCAGATAGCTGTATGACAGGACAAATGGAGCATGTTCTAGAATTAGTCTTGCCACAGGCAGCCCAACTCCACTAGTGGCAAAACCACCATCATTGGTCTGTGACTGCTAATTCAATGGAAAGCCAGCTATTCATTGCTACCTTCCGTAGTGAAGGTCACTCCTCTATTGGTTCCGTAGTGAAGGTCACTCCTCTACTGAATCCGTCCATGACATCCATGTCAGCCCATTGTCAAGTGCTTTTAAATGAAGACAGTGAGCTGATTACGGGTCCGCAGACTTTTTTTCTGATGCCTTCACTCACTTAACAACTGGGTGAGTATCATAGTCAAGTATGATTCAAGAAAACGATGTGGCTAAAACAATGTCAACAACAGGTGGTTATTGAAAGTAAATGCATATGTATCAAGAAAGAAATATGAAACAAATGACAAATCAACCAGTAAAAACAGCAACACCACTGCCATCAAGGCTGAATAGAGAGCAAAATAGTCTGAACACTTTGGGAGCATCTTGAATGGCCCTCCCTCAGCTGTGCCTCTATATATACCGACAACAACCCAGCTTTTAGGCGCTGACAGCTGTCCTCTGAACAAAACCTTGAAGTCATCAAATTTATCAGTTCCCTTAAGACAGGCCAGCCAGGACAAGCTAACATGCCACCTGAATGGCGTTAAAGCCAGTATTATTGATTATGAACTGAGATGACACGTCCATTCTCATGTGCATGTACGCGTTTGCGTGCGTGCGTGCATGCGTGTGCGCGCCCGCGCGCGCGCGCGCGCGCGCGCGCGCGCGCGCGCGCGCGTGTGTGTGTGTGTGTGTGTGTGTGTGTGTGTGTGAGTGTGTATCAGCGAGCACGCCATCCACTGATAACTTACTCCGTGTGATTCATGTCAGCCCTGTGTTGACTGGATGTCTGTGAGATCCATGTCAGCCAATAGTCGTGTGATTTAGAACGACGACAATGAACTGATCGTGGTCCACAGATTTCGTTTAACGACTTTATCAAATCAACGACTGGCTGGATATCACAGACAGTCATGCTTTCTAAACTTCTTCTTCTGCTTTCTCTGGTCATGCTGGTTAGCAACAAAGTCTGGTAGCTTGGGCAAAGTCAACGGTCCATCAGAGTGAGTCTGCCATTCCACACACCTTTTCTTGGAGGTCCACTTCACCGGGCCAGAACTCACGCCACAGGCTGTCGAAAGTGCTTGCTAAACAATCTACATCGCCGATGAAAAACATAGACAGCAACTTCAGCTGAATACCTTAAGAAAATCCCCAAAGGCCAGGTATTAGATGTTAACACCAGCCCTTTGACTCACAATTTAGAAAGAGAGGGGTTAGTTACACCAAGGGACACACATTTCAGAACCAGTAATGATTTTTTATCCTGAAAAATATGTGATAGCATTAATTGTTGCATATGCCTTTTCATTTTTTTTGTCTTACAAGAGATTAGCTTAATGAAGAACTGACACAACACTGACATAATCTATCAGAACCTTTACATCTAAACCTTCATCTTTTGCAAGTGTTTTTTACACAGTTTGAAGACACATTTCAGAGTTTAAAAGATTCAGAGTACATCGAACCACTATTGTCTGGTAAAGGTTGTTTTGCGCAAACAAAAACACAAAACCAATGACGTCATACTAGAAAACATAGCAAGTACAGAACTATTCACCATACTGCCACTACATACTGATGATCGACCAAGTATACTAAGCAGCAAATTAACGAAAGCAACATAACTCTAACAATGTCTGTTTACGTCACAAGAAAATGTTAGAATGCCAGCTTAGACTAGAGACAAATACTATGGAATCTTCAAGCTATGTTCTGATGTTTAGGAACTTGATCAAGGGACAGGCACAGACAGTCTCCCAGCGGCAGCGAACGCATCAAGCGATCTAAAGCAACGCATATAAATTAAATGCTGTATTGCCCTACTGCCCATGTCAGTTAGCTAGGATGATTAGGTGAATACAGGGAACACTAATCTTTTTCTTGATGTTGCGCGTATCTGTTCATTTTCTATTTCAGTTCATCCTCTATCATTAGATCGTCATATATTAACAGAACTTTATGAGAAGAAAAAATCAATATCGAAGAAATAGAAGAAGGAAATCTGTATTTAAAAATAATATATTCATAATTGAAATTACGACTATTATTGGTAAGTCAGAAGTAGCTAGATTACTATGAGGATCTAAAACATGAGTGCCAGGGTCTGTATCAGAAGATCTCTGTATATGAGAACTTATATGAGGAAATGTATAGATGTTTTCGTTCCTTTATTGTCTGATATCCACTCGTGATGAACAGACGTTAATAAAAGAACTTAATTAATCTTAACTTAACTGAACGAAAACAAATTCTTTGAACGTACAATGGCCAGGCTCCAGCTCTTGTTTCACTTTCAAAACATCCAGGGTTGTGTTTTTGTCTACTGTAAAATTCGTATGTGGCAATGTTGTAAATTTTCCCACAGATGTAGCTCCCACCTCTCTTCTGCCTTTGCTAAGGACGTCTTAGAGTGCTGGCTCTACAGAATCAGCAAAATGTTCACACACAGTCAGGAATCGTCAGTCTGATAGATAGAGCTAACGGTAGGGCGTCCCATCTGTTCAGAATGTCAGGCACGTTTGCTTAAGATTATTATTTGCAGCCAACAAGAGTGTTGTGACGTGCGTAAACGTGTTAACAGTATGTTAACACGCTTAGTCCGCTTAACGTGTTACAGTGTGTTAACTGTAGTCAGTCAGCTGACAGCAGTATGCCGACGGTAGTGGTGAATTGTTAATTGATTGGTGTTCATTGTAAAACGTATAGTGTCAGTTGTGAATCAGACCACATGTAGTAAAGACGTAGAAGCATTGCTCTGTCTTCTGAGTTGACGCAAGCGAGAACGAAACATGGTGTCAGAAGTGGGATCAGTGTTCTCCAGTCCTGTGTAGAAGATGGCTTCTTTGTGGGTGACTTGCTGATCCACTTTTCCGCTGACTGCTCTGCTGAGGGTATCAACCAGATACATCTCAGCTCCACGCTTGTACACTAAGTAGCTCTGTTCTGTTTCCGTCAATGCTCGCGAAGCGTACTGTATTGGTTGACCCCTCCTGCATGAGACATGCTCCTAGTCCACACTGTGAAGCATCACACTGAAGTGTGGTCGAACACTTTCCTGAAGAGTCAAAGTATCGAAAGCAGGCAGCTCAGCTCAAAATTATTCTCTTCATTTCCTTCAAGGCTTCACCGCAGACATCTTCATCCATCTGAAGTGGACGTCCTTTCTCACAAGTTGTCTGAGTGGTGCTGCTGCTTCAGAAAGATTTGGTGCGAACTTCTGAAGGTAACCGACTACACCCAGTAGTCTCTGGAGTGCTGCTTTGTCTTCAGGGACTGGGAGTTGTTGGACACCGTCCAGTTTCTTTGGATCGGCTTTCAAGCCTTCTCTTGAAAAAATGTGCCCCAAGTATGATATCTCCGTTTGTTTCAGCTCGACCTTCTCCTTGTTCAGTTTGATTCCAGTGTCCTGACATCTTTGTAGGAAATGGTTCGGGTTGGCATCATGGTCTTTTTCTCCTGCTTCCTGGGTTGCTCCTTTGCCAAAAACAACAGGCCACACAGGATGATCCAACCATAAAATCTCAAAGCTGTCATACTACAAGGTTGGCCTGAGAAGAAACGTCAACTTCCATTACAGTTACAAGACTACTTCCCTTTCAAGGAAGAACTGTCAGTCCAGAATGGTCTTGTCTTCAAAAGCCACAGAGTGATCGTTCCAGAAATCGAAAGAGAAGACGTCCTAGAAAAACTCCATGCAAGCCACTCAGGAATTCAGAGTTGCATAAGAAGAGCATGTGAGGTAGTCTACTGGCCGAGGACGAACTTGGACATCGAAGACTTCATCACGAAATGTAGCGCCTGCAAAACATTCCAACGTGGCCAGAAAAAAGAACTTCTCATAAACACAGCAAATCCTGACTACCCTGGCAACACATTTCCTGTGACGTATTCGAACACAACAGCACTGCCCAGTTTGGGAAGTTCAGCAAAACATACGGATTTGAACATGTGACAAGCTCCCCACATTACCCACAATCCAACGGGAAAGCAGAGAGCGCGGTGAAAGCTGCCAAGATGTGTCTGAAGAAAGAACACAACCATCAAGTTGTCTTCCTCGCTCTACTCGAGTTGAGAAACAACCCCACAGAAACGGTGAACAGTTCGCCTGCTCAAAGACTGTTTGGCAGAAGGGCGGGAACTCAAGTGCCAACTTCAAAGACTTCACTGAAGCCTGCAATTGTATCATCCAAGAAAAAGCTTGAAAAAAGAAAAATGAAGCAAGCCCATCATTACAACAGAACTGCTGTAGAACTGACAGAACTTGTTCCAGGACATATTGTGAGATTCCAGCCACCAGGATCAAAAAGTGGGTCAGTGCCAGGGGAGACCAACAGGTAAATGTCCGGTCATACAACGTTTGCACAGTGGACGGACGTCAGTTCAGAAGTAATCGCCGACAGCTACGGGGGACACAGCAGAAACAGAGCTTCAACAAACGGTCCGTCACTGATGGACTAGTCCAGAGATGGAAGAAGTCTGGAAGCCAGCAGCAAGACATCCTTTGCAAGCAACAGCAAAACGTCATTCCATCAACACAGACGCTGGAAGAAACGTCAGTGGAGGAGCATTACCTGAACAAAACGGGCAACAGCCGCCTGAGTCAGATCAACCATCCCAAGAAGCCAGTCTGAGACAGCCAACGACAAGGAACCCGACATGGCCAACAAAGTCTGGGAGACAGAGCAAGAGACCAGATTTTTTTAAATATGAATGAAACTGAAGACTACAACGCAATCAGAAAAAAAAAAAACAAAAAAACATAAAGCATTATGAAAACTGGACAGGATGATAATGGACTGTGTCATTATCAGACATAGGGGAATGAAAGAATGGGTTCACTGGGAATAATGTGTGTATTTTGTTAACGCGGAGGTATTAGGAACACAGACATCCAATTTGGTTGAAAGTAGTAGAATTGGAAAAAAAGAGTTCTTTTTTGTTTCATAAAGAAAGGGGGATGTGACGTGTATAAACATGTTAACAGTGTGTTAACACGCTTAGTCCGCTTAAACGTGTTACAGTGTGTTAACTGTAGTCAGTCAGCTGACAGCAGCATGCCAACGGTAGTGGTGAATTGTTAACTGATTGGTATTGTAAAACGTATAGTGTCGGTTGTGAATCAGACAGCATGTAGTAAAGACGTAGAGCATTGCTCTGTCTTCTGAGTTACTGAAGCGAGAACGAAACAAGTGTTATCGGTGTAAGTCAGCTCTGTGGTTACTGCTAGTCATGCTGGCTCAACTCAGCGAGGCTCATGTCGTGGTGACTGCACTGAGTCAGTGCCAAAGATTACATGAGGGATGTCTCTAGAACACTATATGGTCAGTGCCAATGACACCATGAGGGATGTCTCCAGAACACTGTATGGTCTGGCATGGTTAAAACAATGGGTTGGTTACGTAGAGCTGATCATTACAGCAATATTCAAACAGCCTCTGTCCATTTTCTTTATTTTTTCTGATGACCAAGAGTCCAGTGCCACCGATCCTAACCGAGCTTTAAACTCTCCTAGCAGAAGTCAAGATATCTATGGCACTGGTCTACAGTTTCCATAACACAGCACAGAGTGGGAGCACAGACACTCAGAATGTAACTGACCTGGAGGGACTGAAAAAGTTGAGGGGCAAGACTCTTTCTGAATCGTTGGCCTTTATCCGAGTTCCTATGCCTTACTCTTGGGGTTTTTCTTATTTCAATCCTCGCCAGAAAAAAGCAGTTTTTTTTTCTTAGTGTCACACACCCATGTTCGTGCACATATGCACTTGCACTCACAAACACAGTATGTTTACTTCGTACGCAACGCACAATCACTCCATTCATCCAAAGGAGCACTATCACCACAAAATTAAGTTTTCTATAAAACGCTCCCTTTACTCAACAATAAAAAAAGGGTCTTAATTCTTCTTTTCACTTCACTACGTTTTTCGAACAATTATTTCTTCTCTTCACAAGATATTTCCCCATATACAAACAATAATACAATATTCAAAGTTTTATCAAGAATCAAACACACTCACACACATGTCACACTATCAGTTCGTTATATTAAATAGTTGCAGTAAAGACAAGTCATCTTCTTGACTTGTCGAGGAGCTTTCGTGCACTTGGCTGTACCACCTCTGGACCACCACAGTCTGGATCCTCACTAGACTGGTACACCTCTAGTCGGTAACACCACTGGACGCTGAGGGATTCTGTAACGAAACCCTAGGTCCAGGGTTAACCTCTAAAATGAATTTTATTTATTTTTTTTTCTCTTTATCTCTTTTATTATTCATAGCTCCTTTTTAACTCCTTTCACATTCACTCCAAAATCAAAATAGAATACTCACATGAGTCTTGTTCCGCCAACCTATTCCTACCTACAGTTGGGGTACAGAAAGAAAACTTTATACAACAATATTTTATTTATTCATTTTTCAATTCTTCTTTTCTTTTCGCGTACAACGTTCATCTTTCTCTTTTTCACAAATAGCGCAATATCCTCAAATCTTTATGATCATCAAACTTCTGTTATCATTACAATTACACCTTTAATGTAATTGTTTTAAGCAGCTTACAACCCCAACTGGTACTCACCTTCTAGGGAATAAGCGACAAGCCTACCCTAGTAGTAGACTTCCAGTCTACATCTACACTGTATACTTGAGTGAAACTTGCCACGCCAGGCATCTTACACCCACCAAGGGTTAATCAGACCCAAACCAGGGTTGCATCAGACAAACCAGTCCAACCATGTAGCACACCCAACCCAGGGTTGCATAGGACAATCCTAGTTCTGACTATATAATAAAACCAAACCACGAGGGTTACAATTGGACATCCTCCTATGTCCGTTTCCAGAGCTCCTCTGAAGTAACAATAATCCTCCACCCTTCCTCACATTGGGTGAACACACTTACACAATCCACTCAGCGTCCCACTCTTCCACATCACTGGTGGTTACACTCCATGAATACAAAAAAGCATCAAAACCGTAGGTTCCATTCCACAATCGCAAAAATTACAAAATCTCTTAATACTCTTTTCTTTTTTTTTTTCCAAAGAAGAGTTCTCAAAAAAAAAAAAAAAAAAAAAAAAAAAAAATATATATATATATATATATATATATATATATATATATATATATATATATATATATATATATATATATATATATACCATTGACAGTATTCTCAAAAAGACTTCCCAAAAGAACACGAGTACAAACGAACAGAAAAACTGTACATACATAAAAACATTGTTTGCAAAAAAATAAAAAAACAGCATCAATGCAACAACTATCATCCCTGCAAGTAATCAATATTGCACACAGCAATATTCCCTTACTCAAATACAAATATATATAAGCTCAACTTTCAACAGCAAAACTCAAAACACACACCCTACTTATTGCTGTCGACACAAAATATCAGCGATCACATTGCTGGACCCTGAAACTGGATCAACCCTAAAACTGAATTGCTGGATCGCCAAAGACCACCTCAACAGACGGTTATTCTTTGTTTTTGATGTCTTCAAAAACGCCAGAGGTCTGTGATCTGTCTGCAAGACAGAAAACCTGCCTGTCAAGATACGCTCAAATTTTGCGAGTGCCAACACAATCGTTAAGCATTCCCATTCAATAGTAGGATACTTTGACTGTGCATCAGTGAATTTCTTACTTGCAAACTGTACAGGATGCAATAAATCTTGATGTTCCTGCAAAAGAACAGCACCCATTCCTGTTGAACTTGCATCTGTCCTGAGGACAAAAAATCTTTTGCTAAGTTGGGCAAAAGTAAAACAGGAAAAGAATTCAAAACATTTTGAACTGCTGCCAAAACATTCTGACAATCTACAATCCAATCAATAGATGAATGCTTGGAACCTTTGTCAAGTCAGTTAATGGAGCTGTGAGAGTTGCAAAGTTAGGGACATGACGCCTGTAATAAGATAACAAACCAAGAAGCAAACTAAACTGTTTCTTTGAACATGGGGTTTTGATTGCCAAAAACTTTTCAATTTTTCTTCTTTTCTGGCTGCATCAAACCCACAGCAATTGTATGCCCCCAAAACTCTAGTTTTCGAAAAACCCACCATAACATTTGATGGCCTTGCTGTCAAACCAAAACAATGGAGTCTTTCAAAAACATTTTTCAAACATCTCAGTAGATCACTCCATGTTTGTGAAGCCAGCAAAATATCATAAAAAAAAAAAAAACTTACAGCAGACAGTTCATGCAACCTGAGTTGTCTCATCATTCTAGCAAATGTTGCCAGTGCATTCTGCAAACCAAAAGGCATTCGCAAAAAAAATGAAAAAGCCCAAATGGTGTCTGAAAAGCTGTCTTTTCTTTATCTTTATCACTCATCGGTATCTGCCAATAACCTTTGGTCAGATCAATTTGCACAAAGTACTTGGCTTGATTCAGTTGACAAAACAAATCCTTCACATCAGTAGTAGTTTTTTGGGATCTGTTGTCAAGCACACATTACGGTTTAGTAGTTTGCTTGGGATCTGTTGTCAAGCACACATATGACCAAGTCTGGCATTCAAAACTCCTGAATAAATTGAAGTTAAATGGTCTCTCGGGATGTATGTACAATTACTTAAAATCCTTTTTAACTGATAGAACAATACAGACGAAGGTAGGAAATGTATATTCTAATGAAAGACATATCCAGATGGGAATCCCGCAAGGAGCTGTGATAGCTCCTATCCTGTTTAATATTTTGATCCATGATCTTCCTAAATCATTATCAAAAACTGTTGAACTAGTACAATATGCGGATGATATCTGCATATGGATGAAAGTTACTTTAAAACGTCACACACCAGTTAGATCAATCAACTATATTAAAAAGTTATATCAAAATGAACTAGATAAAATTAGTAAGTACATGACTGAAAATGGATTGGCCTTTCAGCTGAAACATCGCATATGGTTCTGTTCAATACTGGCTATGATCCTGATCCTTTGCCCTCATTTCAAATAGATGGATTGTGCCTGAATATAAAAAATGTTGTAAAAATTTTTAGGAGTAAATTTAACTTCTAATTGAGCTGGAATTATCACATACAAACAATTCTAACAAAAGGTAAGAAAACATTAAACTTCTTGAAAATGGTGAGTCAACAATCCTGGGGTAAAGACAGTAAAGTATTAACACATTTAGCTACTGCGCTTGTACGATCAAAACTATCCTATGCCCAGGAGACATTTTTTTCAGCCCCAAAATATTTAATTAAAAAGTTACAGAGTATCGATAGTAAAGCTTACAAGATAGCTCTTGGTGTCCTGGTTCATGCATCAACTTTAAAAACTTATATGGTGATCGGAATATTACCTTTTGAAGAAAATATGAAACTTGCATCTGCAAAATATATTTTAAGAAGTCATACACTACAAAATCTTAATACCAGTGAAACTGAATTAAAATCAGAAATAAATTTTCCTAAACGGGCTCAAAAAAATTGATTCTCTAAAATCGATAGCCTCATACACATCTGACTTATTTACAAAAGCCGGCACTGCACCTCAAAACGTAGCTCCGGTGTCTTTTAGCACTATCCCGGAATAGGAACTTAGTAGAGCAAATTATGACATAGACTATACAAGTTTAAGAAAAAGTGATGGACCCTTGTTGCCAACGAATGTTAGGTCACATATAAATGAAACTTATATAAATCACCTTAAAATCTATACAGATGGTTCTGTACTAGACAATCATTTGTCTGGTTCAGCATTCATAATTCCATCCTTAAAAATACAGGTAGGTTACCACCTTGGAAAGAATATTTCCATATTTACTGCGGAACTTGTTGCCATTATTATG
>JADBJO010009116.1:32254-54754 GCA_016801955.1 Conus betulinus
GGGTTCCAACTCACTATGGATTACCTGCGAATGAAAGGGTAGACAAATTAGCCCAAAAAGGCTGCTATCACTGAAACTGATTTAACAAAGATATGCATTCCTTTATCCTTACATGAGAGTTATAGTCTTTTAAAAGACACACAGCCTGGAACTCTATTTCAAAGAAGGAAAAGGCACCAAAAACAAAAAAAGGGTATTATTTAACAAGATATCAGCAAATAAAACAGGTATGAAGAATCTCTACCAAGAGAGGATTTTAAAAAGTTTGATTTTTAGATTGAGAGTTAATGCCTTTAAAACCAAATTCTGTAAACATGTGACCTGTATTTGTGGCCAGCAAATCACTCCGTTCCATCTACTATTTTTGTGTGATAGAATGAAACCCTATTTACCTGCTTGGTTGTTGAACACTGAACCGTCGATGTCAGTCTTTGAAGACATCATCTCTGACGAATCGAACATTTTTGAAGTTGTTCAAGGACTGATCAAGAGCCCAGTTGGACATTTACTTTAGCGTCTATGTTATTTTCTTAATCTTGGTGTTAGTTGCTTATTTAGTGTTTCTTTGAAAGTTTTTGGATCCAGTTATGTGGTGTTTTTCATTTCTTTTTTTTTTTTTTTAATCTAGGCCTAATTGCATTGTACATACCTACGTACGCCCCAAATCAACACCAACCGTTTGCATGCATACACCCAAAAACATTACATGCGCACACACACACACACACACACACACACACACACACACACACACACACACACACACACATAACACTTACATACTGTCTAAGATCACTGTTAGGTGGATAGACGTTAAATTAAAGAACGAACACATTACCCTGTGCTAGAAAAGGACAATCTTTTTTCTTGTGAAATATACAGGAACAGTGCCAACAACCATTGTCCACACCAGATATTGTATTTGGTACTGTACTATGATCAATACCACCATGGCTTGAAAATTGTCCACTGCCACGACTAGCTCTAAATTGACCAGCACGTCGAATATTGGTATTTCCTCTTGGGTAATAATTTGCATTTGGATTACCCTGTGAAGAAGTTTGTCCAGAATTATTCTCTTGCCAGCTATAGGAATGTACATTACTCCTGTTTGCATTCCGTCTTTGAAAAAAAAAAAACTCTGGACTCCTCTATGACCATACCTGTTGTTTGGTTGAGAACGACACTGACCAAACTGTCCTGATGAAAGCAACATTTGACCACCAAACACATCACCTCTGTAGGATTTTCTGGCAAAATGCTAACGAAAATGCACTTATGAGCAGTTTGGTACATGATGTTGCCAGCTTACACGTAATCCTCTGAAACGCGTTTTTTACAAGATCTCTTTTAGAAAAATAGCTGGGCGGTCTTTGGATGCACACTTTACTAGATCAAACTGTCCTGCTCAAGCAACAACAAACACATCACGCAATTTTCTGGCAAATATGCTTCTCCGGATGAGCAGTTTGTACTGCACTGCCAGCTTCAACCCAACGCAGTCAAATAAGATCTCTTTTGACTAGGTCTTTGTTACACTTTAAAATCTGCTCACGTGCAAATGATTCGCATATTTTTTCTGTGTTTGGACGAACTGAACGATCAAATAATGACTTTTCTCTAAAACCTTCATCTGTATCTTTTTCTGAAACTTCTTTAAAAAGTCTTTTAAAAAGTTCAGCTTTCAGCTCTTCCCATGTAAGAGTATCACGAACTGTCAAACCATGATACAGAGAAAGGGCATTGCCTTTGAATAGGGATGCAACACACAATGTCCATTTGTCCTTGCTCCAACCACATGATGAAGCATGGTTTTCAAACCTAAAAAAGAAAAGAGTCTATGTCATCACGATTCTCATCAAAAGGGGACAATTTGAATGTAGGAAGTTTTACCTGCAACCTGAACAGGAACAGTATCAGTTTGAGAAACATTGACATTTGCAGATTGTTGAACAGCCTGTTGCTTTAACTCAAGTTTCCACTCGTTTTTATTCAAGTTCCAATCTTCTCATTTCAAGTTCATGCGCCCTGATCTTTTCCTCTCTCTCTATCTGTGCTTTTCTATCCCTCTCTTCTTTTTTCTAACTGTGCTTGTCTATCCTCTCTTCTTTCTCTAACTGTGCTTGTCTATCCTCTGCTGCTGCTCTTCTAATCCTTTCTCTCTCTCTCTGCCTCTGTTACTTTCTTCTCCTCCCTTTCTTTCGTTCTGAGTACCTGTTCTTCACACTGATTAATGTAGGATATCAAAGCATCACCAGACAACTGCAATTTCTGTCCCTGGGACAAAAATCTGTTGAAACGAACCGTTTCCTCATCCTCCTTTACAAATAATGATTGAAATTCCTCTATTGTGGATCATCTACTGCATCAGCCATCTTTGATGAGAGTGTAGATAACGTTTAAAGAAATCCCACAGCGTGTAAATGTGGTAGGGAAGTTAAGATGTGAAATAAAAACACTATTCAAAATAAAACAATGTAAACTTACCTGGCACTGATCACTAGAATACAGAGTTCAAAACATTCAAGTTTGTAAAGAACAAAAAAAAAAAAAAAAAAAAAAAAAGGAAAAAAAAAATGACGGGACAGAAAAGAATATTTTTTCCAGTAAAATTTGATTGAGTATGGAAAAGCACCCTGGTGAAAAAAATGTTTTATTTAAGTTAATTTAGTTAGCCAAAAAAAATGTGAGAAATAAATTCCTCTGAAAAGCTAAATTTTGAAAAAGATTTCCGAAATACCAAGAAAAAGTAAGAATAAAAAAAAAAATATTGCCTTAAAACTAAAGTAGAGCAATGTTCTCAAAAAGGAATCCAAAAGAATGTGCCAGAAAAAAAAAACACAGACAATCTTACAAAAAAGATTTTCAACTAAACCCTACAACATTAAAAAAAATAAAAGGAACATTTACACACACTAATCAGAAACCCTATTTAAAATAGAAAAAAAAAGACGCCTAAATTGAAACTAGAGAGGTGCTTATTGTAAACAATATCAAGAGAATTTTAATTAGAATACAGACAGAAACCAAAGAGGCGAAATTTGAAAAAAAAAGTAGAAAAGCAAGACAAAGCAAAAGAACCCTTAGGTAGCCCACTAATTCAAACTACCACCGTAGAACTAGAGACGGGAATACTAAGAAGAAGTATACATTACATAAATAACTCACACCACACAATATAGAAAAAAAAAACAAAATTGAAAATACCAATAAAAATGATAAAAATATAACAATAATTATTCAACAATGCAGAGGGGAACAAATAGTATCTTTATAATTGCAATTTGGCAGAGTAACTTTACTTGTATTTTTTTATGCAAAGGGGTTCAAAACAATATTTTAGCAGCAGTACTCACTCAAAAAAAAAAATCCTATTAAACTTTAACCTAAATTCAAAGACGGGGTCACCACTGTCACACACCCATGTTTGTGCACATACACACTTGACTCGGCGTGCTAGTCAATTTAGAGCTAGTCGTGGCAGTGGACAATTTTCAAACCGTGGTGGTATTGATCATAGTACAGTACCAAACACAGTATCTGGTGTGGACAATGATTGTTGGCACTGTTCCTGTATACTTCACAAGAAAAAAGACTGTCCTTTTCTAGCACAGGGTAATGTGTGCTTGACAACAGATCCCAAGCAAACTACTAAAGATACTCAGCATGTTTTAGTGTCTGACACTGATGTCAGTGGTTTGCATATTGAATATTGTACTGTCAATGGGTTTGGTGCTACACTGTTGAAAGACACTTGATGTGCTACTGCTGGTGTTCGCAAAGATTTATTCAGAAAAGACCAATATACCGGGGAACATCAGCAATGTCGTTCATTTGGTGGCAAAATTGAATTATTTCCTGTGGCATGTGTTATGTTTGTACTCCCTATTTTACAGGTGAAATAACAGTATGTGTCATTGATGATCCTGTGACAGACCTCATTCTTGGAAATCTGAAGGGTGGTTTCCACGTCTTGTGGAGGACAATTTGGTTCTTTTGTGCCTTGTATGGTAAGCACTCGTTTACAAGAGAAAAAAGAAAGGCAAGGTCAAAAACCCCTCTCCATTCAAAAACTTTTCTCATTCACATGACACTTAGACAGCCATCTTATTGCAGTCTGGTCTCCTGGAATGTAACTTTAGCACAGAATAGATGATGGTTGTGTTCTTAATGCCATCAATCTTGTGTAGGTGATCAGACATTTATTGTTGGCAGATTCTTTTTCTTTCTAATTTTTTTTTTTTTTCTGATGTGGAGTTTGAGTCCACTTCTCAAATTTGCTCTGGGCACAAGACACCAATAGCAGGAGACTGTGGCTGATTAGGATATTACTAGCTGAGGTCTGCGCAGTTTGCAGGAGGCAATAGCTGACTGACTGACAGCACTAATCGGCCCATTATCAGAGACAAAATTAGCACTTCAATCCCTTGCCATTTGAAGTACATTTCTCACTGATAGCTGCTGTCATCCAAGGATATTCTGCTGCTGCAAGCAGAGGCACTGAAGCAGCTTCCCCAGGGGACCTGCCAGGGCACAGTGTTTGGATATTCTAGGTTGTCCTGCTTGACCCCACTAGTGGGGTCCAAATGAGTGCAGATGTTTTGTTTTGTGCGAATTTTTTTAGCTTTAAGAGGTGGTGAACAGGTAGCATGCGCCCTGTCTATCCGCATTGATAATCCATTTCGGTCTCTTCTCCAAAGAGACATTGGAACCCTGTTCCCCAATGGATGGACCGTAATTATTAGTCGCTTGGGCATCCACATACTATAGTCTTCTCCCTCATTCCAGATACTGGATGGGTGTATGATAGATTTGCCTTTTTTTCTCGATGGGGCTATATATAAAAGCTTACAAGCTCCATTCACCATCTAATATTTTTGCTGCACTCACACAGAAAGAGACTTTCCTCTCTCTCTCTCTCTCTCTCTCTCTCTCTCTCTCTCTCTCTCTCTCTCTCTCTCTCTCTCTCTCTCTCTCTCTCTCTCACCTCAGCAAACAGGAGTGAAATCGTTTGTTTCAGAGGGTCCAAATGGTATATTTTCTTCTTCTGGGAAAGCTTCACTGTACATGGACTTCTCTCCTGACCCTTTAACAAAAAAGGGGAAAAAAGCAATAGGAAAACAGGGGAAAAAAAAAAGCAGGAACGGGATACTTCTTCCTCTTTTCCTACTAACAAGCCTCACCTTGATATTCCAAACAAGAAAGATGAGACAAGACATAATGTCTAGCCAGATGCCATAGCCACTACTGCGTTAGAAGGCATAATGATTTCCCTCACCTACATTCAGATGGAAAACTCAGCTGCCTGAATCCAGAAACACTTGAGATATGGGCTGTCGCCGCTTCAGGCGCTCTGGAACACAGAAGCTATCAAACATACTGAAGGCAGATATCCAGCGTTCGGAAACTCCCTTCACAGGTCACAATCTTTGGAACCTCTGAGTAACAGAGGCTAACATATCTTTTTCTCAGCCAACGCGCAGTGAGTTCCGTTCATACATCAGTTCCTTAAACGTATCATAACAGTAAATGCTTTCTTTCTTTTACTTCCAATTCTGCACCACTTTGACTTGGCGGGGATCAGTCACCAAAACGATGCAGAGATAATACTCCCAGTTCGGCTTGTATACCTTCCCTGTCAAACATCATATTTACGTCCATATTTCCTATTATTGTTGGTATGGCTTGTATGGGTTTTGTCTAAGGACCGTAAAATGAAAGGAAGCAGATGAATGATAAAATCACGAAAGTGATAACTCTCCAAAGCTGGAATACCTGCTCCACGGTTTAATAATGTAAGTAAGCAAATCTAGCTTACGAAATGGTTTACGCCATTTTGACATGCCAAGCGTAGCAGTAGTCATGGAATTTTACACACACACACACACACACACACACACACACACACACACACACACACACACACACACACACACGCACGCACGCGCGCGCGCACGCGCGCACGCGCGCGCACGCACGCACGCACACACACACACACACACACACACACACACACACACACACACATACAACCAATGATTACGTAATAGTAGACGATGTGTGCGAATGTGGGTGAAGAGAGAGAGAGAGAGAGAGAGAGAGAGAGAGAGAGAGAGAGAGAGAGAGAGAGAGAGAGAGAGGGAGAGAGAGAGGTGTTCTTACGTAATGCCCATTGTCAAGTGAAAGAGCTCCTGCCCATACTACTTTAAAATAAATGCCTTCTTGACTTAAAATCAGAGCATAAAACAAAACAAAACATAGATAACGATTACCAGAGATAGATATGTCCGATGAACATTGTAAATGTTAAAGCTTTGGTCTTTTAAACAGAATTTCATGTGTTGAATGTTGCTGATACTTGAAAAACTGTTTATGTCTTAAGATTGTAAACAGTCGAAAAATACAAGTCACCAACAGAAGCAGGTGAGAGAGCACATCAAATAAATTCAATGTAACAAATCAGCCAGACTGTTTCCAGTGGTTAGGCAAACCATGTAAAATAATAAATTCCAAGGATCTAAGACATAAGAGCAACCTTTGTTTATAATTCAATATTTCTTGCAGTCATTGCAACACCAAGCTGCTCTGTAAGTTGCTGGAATGGGTGCTCGGTACTTATCCTTGGAATTTATTATTTTATTGTAATTTAGTTCCCTGTGGATTTATTCCAAGAACTGGCCCTCAGCACTTGTGTCTAAGAGGTTATCTTTTTATATTTTCTACTTTTCACAAGAAAATGTAGCTTGTTTTGCTCTTTCATGATTTTCTTTTGCTTCTTAGGTGGCACCTTTGGTTGGTTTTTTTGAAAACTCAACAAACATACTACGGTATTGTACACCAGCCTTTTTCTGGTATAGCATTCTTCTTAAAACCGAAAAGGCAGAGGAGTCAAATTACCACTTCCCACGGTCACTGAGGAGAAACAATCAGGTTTCGAAATACCGGTATCTGACCAGGAGTTAAATGTTAGTTAGTGAGCTTCCTCCCCCATTGGAGATTGTCTCCCGCTTCAGAGACTATATAAGCTTGTTGAAGGTCCATTTTGAGAAGCATTTATTATTCCCCATTCACCCACTCACGCACATACTGTCAGTTAGGCAGAATCGTCTACCACTGCAGATATGAAGGCTTATCACCCACCTATTTCTACAATCTAAGACATCAGAGCAAGCTTTGTTTATAATTCAATATTTCTTGCAGTCATTGCAACACCAAGCTGCTCTGTAAGTTGCTGGAATGGTGTTTGGTACTTATCCTTGGAATTTATTATTTTATTGTAATTTAGTCCCCTGTGGATTTATTCCAAGAACTGGCCCTCAGCACTTTTGTTTTTAAGAGGTTATCTTTTTATATTTTCTACTTTTCACAAGAAAATGTAGCTTGTTTTGCTCTTTCATGATTTTTCTTTTGCTTCTTAGGTGGCACCTTTGGTTGGTTTTTTGAAAACTCAACAAACATACTACGGTATTGTACACCAGCCTTTTTCTGGTATAGCATTCTTCTTTAAAACCGAAAAGGCAGAGCAGAGGAGTCAAATTACCACTTCCCCACGGTCACTGAGGAGAAACAATCAGGTTTCGAAATACCGGTATCTGACCAGGAGTTAAATGTTAGTGAGCTTCCTCCCCATTGGAGATTGTCTCCCGCTTCGGAGACTATATAAGCTTGCTGAAAGTCCATTTTGAGTATTTTTTTCTGTTGGAGAATTGTTTTTAATGCGATTCGTCAGTTTTACTAAATGGTCTGTGTGGTACAACGACCTTTTTGAAAGCCTGCTTGCTGAACAGGAATCACACCCATCTTTTTCACAGTAATATAACAATCGTTTTTGAATATTTTTTTTTTCTAAAAGTTTACAACACGAGATGTTAGAGCTATGGGTCTGTAGCTGTGTACGGCTGTCCTCGGTTTACCTTCTGTGAGTACTGGGACTACTACAGAGCTTTTCCAGATTATTGGAATAGTGCCATTAATCCAACATTTTTGGAATAATGAATGCAGTAATATTTTCTACGAAGAAGGCAAATGTCTGATGAGTTCATAGGATACTTCATCAAGGCCAACAGCTGAATCATGTGATGGGATAGAATCTAGTGCTTCTGATAGTTCTGATAACAGTAAAGGAGAGTTTAGAAAATGTTCATTTTCTTGTGGAGGAGCCATGCATTCATCTTTTTGCTCCTCATTGTTTCTGTGACGACGGGATTCAGGCTAAAGGTTTTTTGACTGGCTACAAGCTGAAAATATATCAGTAAAACCTTCAGCTTTATCCAAAGCAGTTGGACAATCAGATTTTAGCTTTAGAGGGTATGACTGAGTTTTATAGCAATTTTTTCATTTCTTTGACTCCGGGACCAGGCTGCTTCTAATTCAGTAGTGGGGCGCGACCATCTCCAACCCAGCAGGTCCTCGGGTGGCTGATAGGAAAACGGCACTCAGATATGAGGGTTAGCTGTGATATAAGTCAGGTTTGCCTGGCCGAATAAGCAGTCCCAGACTAACTGGCGATGTTCCTACCAGGACAGGGTGGGTTAACAGGTGGCACTGCTGACCTCACTGAAATACCCCATGTATTCTATATGACGGGCTCATCATGATATGATATGATATGATATGAATACTTCATTATCTCAAAAGATGAGAAATTAAGATAGGTGCAGAAGAAACAGTATCACAAGACAACATGCATGATACAAAGAATCAAGTGGCCACTTACAGAATTAAAATGTACAGTCCAACACCCTCACCCTCCAACACACACACACACACACACACACACACACACACACACACACACACACACACACACACACACTCACTCACTCACTCACTCACTCACGGGCACGCACATTGTAATCATTTGAAAAACCTCATACACATGCACATACACAAGCACTCTCAAAGGCTTACACTCACAAGCAAATATATACACACACAAGCACATATTATATGCAAATACACATATCTTCACACAAGCACACACACCCTCAACCACCCCACAGCCTCTTTCTCTCTCTCCCCTCTCCCCCCTCCCCCCCCCCCCATCTCTCTCCCTCTCTCTCACACTCCTTCACATCACCAAGCATGAAAAGTGGTACAAAAGACATATCATAAATTTAACAGATGGATCGACCTGGGTATAAACGTTTTTTGCGCCCTAGATTTGACTCTAAGGGTCCTAAAACGACGTCCAGATGGTACAATTTCGTAATATTTTGCTAGAACATTTGTATCATCACTGGCATGTTTTCTTGCTTTCCTCTCCACTCGTCCATCATACAATTCTTGCATTTTAATTTGCTTCCTTCCAATCACTTTGCTACACACATTCACCACATCATTCAATACTCGCTTGCTCTTCACACCCAAACTTCCATACCAGCACATAAATGAAGCAGTGAGCAATGACTCAACACAACATCTGTAGTAAGTTTGTAAGATCACAGGATTAACACCAATGTTTCGTAGCTTTTGCAAACAGAATATTCTTGACTGGCAATTTCTATGGATTTTAGTAACATTGTTTTCAAAAACTAATTTATCATCGACAATCATTCCCAGATATTTATACTCATTCACTCGTTCAACAGCTTTACCATTAATTATAAGGTCTGGCACAGGTTCCGGGTTCTTCCAAAAATCGATTAAGATTTCTTTGGGTTTTTTTTTGCACATTAAGGGCAAAGAAGTTGTCTTTACACCAGCAGCAGAACTTTTTGATTTCCTTGGGGTGCACCAGTAGAAGTCGAGCGTTCAGAGGATAGTGCAGACTGAAAACGAACAGACTGAGNTATCATCGACAATCATTCCCAGATATTTATACTCATTCACTCGTTCAACAGCTTTACCATTAATTATAAGGTCTGGCACAGGTTCCGGGTTCTTCCAAAAATCGATTAAGATTTCTTTTGGGTTTTTTTGCACATTAAGGGCAAGAAAGTTGTCTTTACACCAGCAGCAGAACTTTTTGATTTCGTCAAAGTAAACTGAATCAGAGTTTGACATACCTAGAATAGCTGAATCATCAGAATATATATGAGTGGAGTTTTTTTTTTTCTGTGCCTCTACAGTCATTAGTATATAAAGTAAACAAAACGGGAGACAGAACTGTGCTTTGGGGTGCACCAGTAGAGTCGAGCGTTCAGAGGATAGTGCAGACTGAAAACGAACAGACTGAGTTCTATTGCACAGAAAACTGACAATCCATAAAGTATGCTTTGGGTCAACACCTAAGTCAAGCAGTTTCGTAGCTAAGAGATGTGGCTGTATAGTATTAAAAGCAGAGGAAAAATCAATAAAAAGAATACGCACAAAAGAACCTGGGTTTAAGTGGAAGAAAGCATTATGAAGGAGAGTTAGTATAGCATCATCTGTACCTCTATGGGGTTTATAAGCAAACTGAAAGGGGTAAAGGTACTGACCAACAAAAGTTAACAAGTGATGGAGAACAAGTTTTTCAAAGCACCACATCATAACTATGGGTCAGAGCTACAGGGCGATAGTCATTCAATGTTGTAGGGTTTCTTTTCTTTGGGACAGGGCAGACAGTGGAATTTTTCCAGATACTACGTACAGAACATGCCTGAGAGACCCAATGAAAATCTTACAGAAAACATTACAAAGTTCAGAAGCACACAATTTCAGCAATCTTCCACTGCTATCATCTGGACCCATTGATTTCCTGATATTCAGTTTCAAAAACAGTGACTTCACAACATCCCCATGGATCTCAAAGTCTTGTTCATCTCCCTTGTCTTTGATCCTTTCGCTTAGCTCTTTTACCAGATTGTCTACCGTCCCACCCAGGTCATTTCTTTCAAAACGACAATAGAAATCATTGAGTTTGTTTGAAAAATCACTTTGGTCATTAATATTCATCTGGCAAGATCTTGCTTTCTTTTTGGCCTCACCCGTTAGAATCTTTAACCCATCCCATGCATCCTTCATTCTTCCCAACTGAAACCGCTCTTCTACTTTAGCTTTGAATTCCTTTTGGGCCCTCCGTATTCTGCACCTAAGCTTTGTTTGAACTCGTTTCTTTTCTTTTTTTTGTCACTGCCTGAAATGCTCGCTTTTTCTTATTAAGAAGTATCTTAATCGACCCCATGGTTTGTTGTTTGGAAACAGTTTAATTGTTTTTGTTGGGATAATAATGTTTTCACAAAAATGGATATAGTCAGTAACCACATCTGCCACTTCATGAACATTTTGGCATGAGTCAGTCAGCACACTCCAATCAGTACACTCAAAAACATCCTCTCAGCTCATCCACACTCTCAGCCATCCATACTTTCACACTCTTCCTCACAACAGGCTCAGTTTGTATTTTAGGTTTGTATGTAGGGATCAGTTGCACAGTATTATGGTCAGACAAACCAACAGGTGGCAGACAAAAAGATTGAAATACACCATGGATGTTTCCATAGCACAAGTCAATTGTGTTATCAATCTGCGTTGGACAGGTTACATACTGCTTAAAAGAAGGAAGATTTTTTTTCAAGTCACAATGGTTAAAGTCACCCACAACAAAACAGGGGGCATCAGCAGATATCGTTTGCAGATCATGGACAACACCGGCTACTGTGTGCCCAGCACGTGTTGCAGATGACTGGTCATACACTGAGGCATACACAACTGTCACAAATATGCGGCCAACTCTCGCGCGGCAAATAGCGGGGTCTCAAGGACACTGACAGCAGTTCAACTTCTGGCCTACACATTCGCTGCTTCACGCACACATTCGCACTGTCACACCATCTTTCATTTACATACAGGCACACGCCACCACCCAATTCTTTCCTGTTATTGCACAGTCTCTGTCCATTCTGTATGGTGAACCAAAGCCATGAATTGCCACGCGTTCGTCGGTGATTTTTTGTCTGTAAGAAAAGTCTCAGTAAAACACAGTAAATATGAGTTCCTGAATTCACTTAAAAATGCGCAGTTTGCCTGCAACTCATCAAAATTACAGTTCTTGCTGTTGGGGTTGATGGATCTGACATTTGACAGAATTATAGATGGAAGTGGAGGTTTTGTTGTATTGTTTCTCAATCTTCTCTTCACTCCTCTCCTCTCCTACTTCTCTTTCGCCCACTTACTCCTCTTCCTCCTCCACTGTCTCTGTCATTCTAACTCTGACACATCAAATCCTCGGGGATAGCTTCATCAGGCCATGACAGTGAATCTCAGACAGATTTCAAACAGAGCAGAACATCTGTCATACTGTAAGGTGCCTATACGTCCTCGCTGTCCGCCATTTTGTCTAGCAGGCGATGCAGTCACACCAAAAACACAAATGCGAACGACTGAAATTACCACCACAAGAAGCTTCACAAATATCACACTTTTCATGTTGCACTTCTTGCACATCAATCTGTCGATCCAACAGTCTGTGAAAACAGGTAAGACATCGAAACGAAGACAAAATGACAGAACACAGGCACCTTCGTGTCGCACTCTTGTGAAGCGCCACTTGGTCAAGAGGCGTGGTATAACCTCTAGCCCCGGGGTGAGGCACCACAAAAGAAAACTCCAGCTGAAGACGGAGGAATTGGGCCACTGGCGCAACTTAAACCACGATACCACGCATCTACGCTTCCATGATGATGCAGTTCACAGAATTTCGATGTGGCGCTCGGCCTTCGGAGACACGCTGGGGAGGTCGGGGGTAGGGGCCTATGCCTCAAAGGGGCCCTCTCCAAGCGGTCGGTGGTCAGAGAGTGAAATTCTGCATGCCAATGCGATGAAGGAGAACTCATCCTCCTGCTGATGCAAGCAAACAGTACCACCCAGAATGCTCAACATTCTCCAGTGGAATGCAGAAGGGGTGCATAAGAAGAAATCTGGCTCAGCAGAAAGGATGCATCAAGAAAATATTGACATTGCATGTGTCAAAGAGACACGTTTGACCGTAAACCATCGCTTTCAAGTGAGGGGTTACGAGACCATGAGGTTGGACCATGAGGAAGAAACAATGGAGGGGTGCTTGTCTTGGTGCAGAATTCCATCATCCCCAAAAGAACTCAAGATAAACACCAATCAACAGGCAGAGATCCAAGGGGTTGATATAGTCCTTAAGGAAAACAACTTCAGGATCTACAATGTCTATTGCCCTCAAGATCGTGATCTTTCCCTCACATACATGAACATCCCAGACAACAACTGCATGGTGGTGGGCAATTTTAACAGTCACTCAGAGAGATGGGGCTATGAGGAGACGGACAAGAGAGGCGAAGAAGTTGAGGATTGGGAGATTGACGCGCATCTTCATCTCATCAACCAAGAAGATGATGAACCCACCTTCTACTCTACACGCTGGATGACCACATCAACACCAGATCTAATGTTCGATACCAAGGACCTGTTCGTCAGGACCACAAGAACAGTCCTCAACCAGCTTGGAGGAAGTGACCACAAGCCCATCAAACTCTCTATCAACCTCAACTTACAGGCTCCACAAGCAAAGTTTTTTTCCCCGCTGGAATTATAGAAAGGTGGACTGGACTCTCTTCGAGACCCTCACAGATACATACACAAAGCCAATTAACATCAGGCAGAAGGACTCAAACAAGATGGTTCAAGGCTTTACAAAGGCCGTCTTGAAAACTGCTACAGAATCCATCCCAAGAGAAACATGTAAAGACTACGAGCCCTACTGGACAGAGGAAGTCCAGAATCTGGAAAATGCCTTATGGAAGCCAGAGACCGAGCAGAAAAGCAGCCATCACTGGAGAACAGTATAGCACTGAAGGAAGTAAGTGCCAGATACAAGCTGTCCTGCGCACAAGCTGCAAGGAAAAGCTGGCAAGAGAAAACTGAAAGCTTGAATCTCGACAGGGATAGCAGCAAGATGCGGAAACTGGCTAGAACCCTCTGTAATGAAGCAAAAGGTCACACCACTATAACAATACAAGAGAATGGAAATAACCTCTCTGGAAAGAAAGCAGCAGACCACTTCATAGAGGTCCATGAAAACATCAGAAATCTGGAAGTCCCTCCAGAACATACGAGCTGCAGTGCACAAGGCCCAAGGTGAACTTCATGAGGAAGAGCCCCAAGAGTAAGTCTTGACCACAGCTTTCACAGAGAAGGGGCTGGAGGAAGCTTTGCAGAGCCTCAGTCTGAAGAAAGTTACCTGGACCAGACGGAATCACAAATGAAATGATTCTGCTTCTTGGGATGAAGAGCAAGGCAGTCCTTCTAAAAATCTTTAACTCCAGCTGGAAGACAGGATCAGTACCACAGTGTTGGAGGGAAGCAAACATGATCCCCATTCACAAAAAGGGAAAGGACAAGTTGATGGCTAACAGCTACAGACCCATCAGCCTTACAAGCTGCTTAGGAAAGCTGATGCAGAGACTTGTCAACACAAGGCTTGTCTGGCACCTTGAGGAGCACCAGCTGCTGAGCCCTGTACAAGCAGGCTTTCGCCAACACAGATCAACAGAAGACCAGATCGCATTCATCACGCAAAGCATTGAGGACGCTTTCCAAGAAAAGAAGAACACGTTTGCTGTCTGGATTAACATGGAGAAGGCGGTCTACAAAGTCTGGAAGGACGGACTTAGGCTCAAACTATGGCGATGTGGTGTGTCTGGGAGGATATATACCTGGATCAGCTAGTATCTTCACAACCGCCAAGCCTGAGTCAAGATTCAGGGCCGGAAAAGCAAGAAGAAGCTGCTGAGACAGGGAGTACCATAATGAGGAGTCCTTTCGCCAACGCTGTTCCTCATCTTCATAGATAACATCGTCAGAGAACTGTCAAGAAGGGTCAGAGGAGCGACCTACGCAGATGACCTGGTACTTTGGTGCTCTGAAGAGTACACCACTACAGCACAGCTACGCCTCCAGACTGCGCTTAAGAAGATCAGCGACTGGACAAAGGAATGGCTTGTCTCTGTCAACTCAAGCAAAACAACCTACACAGTCTTCAGCCTATCCAGCAAGAAGCAAGAGGCAAAGCTGACACTGAACAACAAAAGGCTTGCAGAGCAGCCCACACCTACCTACCTACTGAGAGTGACCTCTGACCACAGGCTCACTTGGAAAAGCAAATCACCAGATGCTGTAGCAGGGCCAAGTTGAGACTGGCAATCATGAAGAAACTTGTGGGGATGGACTTGGGGGCTGACGAACGTATCCTGCAGAGACTCTATACAGGGAGAGTCTGACCTGTAATTGAGTACGGGACATCAGCATGGGCATCAGCTTCAAAGTCTAACCTCGACCATCTCAACAAGATACAGAACCAAGCTCAGCGTGTCATAACTGGCGCCATGAGATCTACCCCAATCCTGAAGATAGAGGAGACCACTCGGCTATAGTCATTGGAGGACAGAAGGGACACAAAGATTCTCATCTAGGCAGCAAAATTCAAACGCCTTGAAAACCATCCAATGAACAACAGAATGAGCAGACCCACCAAGAGCCGGCTGAAAAGAGGCAGCTTCATCCACCAGTCAAGACGCCTTGAAAGACAAACCCCAGTCTTGATGGAACACAAAGCAAAGCCTATCCCGGATAATGTCACCAACCCATCTTGGAAGAGCAGGTGTTCCCAACAGTCATTACCAGCATTCCCAGAGTAAAGAAGAGAGGAACACAGTCAGACACCCAAAGGAAGGCTCTGGCTATGGAGTGCATCTGCATCTGCAACCAGTACCCCCAGGAAGACTGGACCCATGTCTTTACAGATTGCTCCACCACAGAAGCAACGAGGGATGGTGGAGCTGGAATCTTCCTCTGATACAAAGCCGGAGATGAAGAAATTGCAATTCCAACAGGAAAATACTCTCCACCAACTTCCGAGATGAGCGAGAAGCCCTCTGTGAGGCAACCACAACAGTCTTGCAGAACTCCACAAGAACAACAGGGCAGGTGGTGGTGTTCTCTGATGCTCTCTCCATGCTTCAAGCCCTCAAGAACTCCTGCTGCAAAGATCAGAACTATTTCACTTCAGCCCTTGTTGCCTTGAGTGCTGGAGTGGAGAAAGTAGTGATACAATGGGTACTGGCACACTGTGGCATTATAGGCAACGAAAAAGCAGACATTCTGGCAAAAGACAGTGCACAGAAGGAGCAGGCCAACAATCTAGTGTCATATGATGAAATTAGGACAATCATCAAGGCACAGCAAGGAATAAAATGGCGCCTCCTGCATCCCAAATACAACCCAGAAGAAGACAAATACCATTTACTGGGACGACGGGAACAGGTCAAGATCTTCCGCCTGAGGACTGGACACAATCGCCTGCTCCACCACATGCACACAAAATTTGGCATCGGACAGCGTGGAGAGTGCCCTTGTGGTGAGGGACCAATGACATCCGACCACATCCTTCAAGTCTGTACGACGTGTGCAGCATCCAGAAGAAAATACTAGCCAACAACGACAGCAGTGGAAGCCAAGCTGTACGGCACTCTGGAGGAACTGCAACGGACGGCAGCCTTCATCAAGGGCATCGGTCTGCTCATCTAACAGGATGGCGAAAGAGGAGGAGGAAGAAGATTTCTTTGACCTTTTTCCAAACTTTAAATAAATCTTTTGATTCTGATACATCAGCTTCACAAAACTCAACCCAGTACTTCTTTTTTTTTTTGCTTGAGCAATAACTTTAGAACATATATTATTTTCTTGTTTCATGATTATAAAGTTTTCATCTGACTTGTTTCTTATCCATGTTTTGTAGCTTTTTCACTTTGACTGAACAGCGAGTCTACATCCTTCTGTCCACCATACGTTGCCTATATATTTTCCGATCTTTGTGTATTTATATTTGGGGAAAGTCTTTTCAGCTGCTAGTAACACTACTTTTGTGAAATGCATAAAATGTATCTAGATCGTCATCCTCAATTGGTGATGTATTTTGCGACACAAGAAAGTTTGAAAGGCTTCCCATTTGTCCAGTTTATAGTTACATTTTGGAATTTTGCATTCAGTGGTAGACGTTTCATCAAATATATTTTCATTAACGTGTTGTAATGGGAAGATGATCACTCCCTAAACAGTCTTCTACTGTGGACCAGTTATAGTTAACTGCTATGTTTGGGGAAACAAGCGATAGATCTATTGCACTAGACTTGTGAGTAACTGCATCAGGAATTCTCGTAATTCTACCATCATTTAATAAATACAATTCGAATCAACAATATTTTTTTACAAATCTATTAGATGTCACTTTATTACAACTTGTATCCCAAAAGGGCACATGAGTATTAAAGTCACCCACAATAATCCACTTCAACACAAAGAAAACAGAAGCCATGAGATTCAACAACCAGCAACGAAACCCACTACGACTACAACAGGAAGACATCACTGAAGTTGACAAGTTCGTCTACCTAGGCAGTGTGGTCAGCAAAGATGGAGGTACAGATGAGGATATCAAGCCGCATCAATAAAGCAAGGCACACCTTTACTACGCTACGGCCTATCTGGAATTCCTCTGCCCTCTCACTCCACAACAAGATCAGAATCTTCAACTCAAATGTGAAATCTGTCCTTTTGTATGGTTCTGAAACGTGGCGAGCAACAAAGACAAACACCCACAAACTCCAAACATTTATCAACAGATGTCTGCGAAACATTGTGAACATCAGATGGCCAGATGTTACTGCCAGCACAGAACTGTGGAACAAGACCAAGCAGTTCCCATAGAATTAGAAATCAGAAAACGGAAATGGGGATGGGTTGGCCACACCCTCAGAAAGTCTCCATCCAACACCACAAGACAAGCCCTTGAATGGAACCCTCAGAGCAAGAGAAAAGTGGGAAGACCAAGACAGACATGGCGAAGGAGTACCGACGCAGAAGTGAAGGCCGCCAGAATGACGTGGGCCGAGCTGAAGAGGATCTCCCGAAGTCGTGTCCGCTGGAAGAGTGTAGTTGCGGCCCTATGTTCCTCAGGGAATTCAGAGGACTAAGATAATAATCAACTTCCTCTTTGTAAAATCAGTATGTTTTAACCAATCTGTTCCATCCTCTTTAGGACCATTTAGATAGTACACAGACAGAAGATTATAAACTGATTCCTTATTTACTTTGATGGCAGCACCTGTGGCAAACACACGTTGTTTGTCTACAGGCACTGGTAGTGGGCTTATATTTGTAAACTCAGTGTCAAGTCTAATGTGGATAGCAGTTTTTGCACTTTTTATTTACCCCATTGAAACTACAGAGAGGAGGATAGTAATAGTTCTTTAGTTTGGGAAGCTTTTTCTTTTCCATATTCAATGACTGGAGCGCTAAAACACAATAGTTTTTTTTCTCCAGAACATGACTTTCAAAGATAACAGGTTAGTGGAAATAGATCTCGCGTTCCACTGAAACACTGCGAACAGGTTGTTTGGATCTAACTCCATAGCAGACTGTATTTACAGACATAACTGTAGTTACGCGGATTATTATCGTTCCTGATATATTTTTGACTCTCTTATAGTCATGCACGTGTATTTAGCCATGAATACAATTGCTAAAATCCATGCAGAAGTAGGTGGGTGGTAGTAGCCTGGAATATCAGGTAAATTGCTGCTGTTAACATTAAGAAACTGGAATAATAACATAAACATTTTTAGTCGTCAAATAATTATTTAAATACAAAGTATTTCTGACAATAGAACCGCAAGTTCATTGCAAAATGTTGTTTCAATGTTTTAACATGTTCATTCGAATCTAATTACACAAAAATCAGTTTTAAAAGTTTAAAAATGAAAAGTATAAATTATGGAAGGGGGAATGAGGGAGAGGGGAACACAGAGTCCAGCTGGTGATGACAGCACAGTCAGTAGAACCATGGGGACGGGAAAGACGGAGGGTAGAGCCCTGGGCTGTGATGGTGAAGGAAGGGGGCTGATTTCCTCCATGGCTTCTCCCAGAACAGGCGATGCAGATGCCTCCCAATGGCACTGGCCAGCACGCTTGCTCCTCTGGCTGTTGGATGAATCTCATCTGCAGTCACATGCCTGTTGTCTGTAGCACGCAGATTGTGGTAGCTTACAAAACCGATATTTTTCTCAGACAAGAGTCTGGATTTTGTCATGGCATTGAATAATTTTCTCTTTGTGTCAAGGGCTTTATTTCTCACTGGCGCAGCCTGACTGACTAATATTTTTGCTGTTGGAAATATTTTTGACTGTTTTAATGCTTTTTTCCATGTTGATGCTGCATTCTGCTGGTTCTTTTGATTTCACATATATTTGATTCCAGCGTGAAGAACAATGCAGTCTGGTTCTGGATGCAGATATTCTTTGGCGTCTTCAAGAACTGTATTGCATTGCTTGATGGTATTAAGCTTCCTTGTCGCCACTTGCAAAAACCGTAGGATCGTCCCAGTCGCTTTCCGTCCACTTTGTTCATGACAGAGTCATGCAGAATGAGCACTCGCGGTAGATCTTTTAGAAGGCTGGGTCTTCTTGTCATCCCTGTTTTCAACGTTGCGTCACGATGTTGAACGACGTCATTCTTTGGAACATTTTTTCTTTTTTCAGAAGTTGAGGGTTTTCATGGTGACTTCACGCATTTGGCGTAAGTGGCATATTTTGCCGACTGCGAACAAACGGTGGCATAAGCGTGGCCACCGGCATCAGTCTGGCATCCAGAACTCGTGGTGGAAAGTGAGTTCTTTCTTGGATGCCGGCTTTTTGCTATTTTGTTCTCTCGCCATGCAGATTTTGTCGTTTCCATCAAGTGACTTTCTAGACAGGCTACAGTGGCACTCAGGTTTTGAATAATTTCTTTTAGTTCATGTATTTCTTTGAGTGCCCCTTGACAGCAGCAGCCAGCATGAGATGTTGGCGTTTTCTTATTATTTTTTTTATCAACCGTGCCGACTGTGTACGGTTTATCATAGGCTGTCTGATTGACATTTGTAAGGCACTCATTTTGATTTTTTTAGGGCACAACTGATGAGTTTTCCAATATCTTCGATGTTACCTTCTTTTTAGGTACCACTGTGGACTACCCAGGTAACGATGAGCTCTTTGTTCGTGTCATATAAAAATGACAGACCTGACAACGTTTTGCCCACCGCTCATAGCGATTACTGATCAGCCAACAATTTAAAGTCTCTCTGCAACGAAACAAAAATGAAAGATTCCATCAAAACTGATGAAAACAATAGTTAGGGCCTACTTCATTGAAAAGCTACGTACATACAGGTAAGATCATCTAGTATTTTAATGGAATGAAGACTCAGCTGACCAAGTGGTAGCAGCCTGTAATGTGTCTGTCCTATGCACAGTGATACACACCATCACGTGCAATGTTGAGACATGACTCATAACTAGTGAACAATTCAACATTGATATCGATGTGACTTTAAGAAACTACCACTCATGTTCTCCACCACAGCGAGGGTGATTCTTTTAAAAAGATGGATAGGAAATAAAGTCTAGGTAAAGAAAGAAGTTGTTGGATAGAGGCTTCCATTCCCACAGAAGAGAGGTGAGATCCCTACTGAACCAGTCAGCAGTCTGCAGAAAGCCAGTGTGCATGCAACAAACAAATGCTGTTGAAAATGTGAAACCTACAATCGAACGTTCAAAGCGACGATGAAAACAGTACGAAACAAACTTATTGATTCCATAAAGAATATCAGGGGCCCATCTAAATTCTGCTGAACCTCCCAGCTATTTTCGACAAGAAAATAATCCCAATGCAAATAATGGTTCATATATGTTACCAATTACTAAGTCTCAGAGAACTGAAAACTTATAGTGGAATGAATATTAGTAATACTTACTGTTTAATTAATGCAGAAATTCAAAGTTAAATTGTAAAATATCAGGTACGGATATATGTACTTTTTTAAAAAATCATGAGTTTCGATGGAATTAATCAGAAATGAAAAGCTAAACCCAATGCTGCCTGAAATTGCTAGTCTTTTCAAACGTGTTTCAGTTTCGTTTTCAAATTGGAAATAATACCCAGATCTATACAAAACAGGAATCAGTGGCACTGTTCACATATCAGGAAGCTCGTCCCAGCGCTGATATCAAAGAGTTTGCAACATTACAAAAATGAAAGAATTATGCATCATTATTGCAAAGAAGGAAGCAGGGCTCAGAGATAGTTCACGAGCCACTGATAATTGCTTTATGCTGTCAGAGGGGATGATAAATTTCTTAAAGACAGAGCAAAAATACCTTATTGCTCTTTTATAGACTGTAACAAGGCATCCCATATTATATGAAATGAAGGCCTGCCGATGAAAATCAGAACAGTGGGTATGACTGGTAAATCAAACCTAACGATGCAAGAGTATATCCCAGTGACAAATTTGTGCATGAGCTCACTCTGGTCTCACTGACAAAATACGAATATTCACAAATCAAACCCGCAAAGGTAACATATCTTTGTTTAAAATACTCTTAAGTGGCATTGTTGAATACAGCATATTTCCCAAATATTTCCTATTTACAAGTATAAATTTCGTATCTTTTATACACAGACAATCTAGCGGTCTTCTCAACCTCACAACAAAAACTTTAGCATAAATTAGAGAAAAGACATTTGGAATAGTAAAAGAAACAAAAATAACTTCTTTACACTGATATTTCTGAACTACGGTGAAAAAAGGAACGGAAACAGATTTCTGCCAACTTCAGTAACAATCGGTACTTCTAAGGAAGTCTTCAGAACAACTTCATAAGAAGGTTGCAAAGCTGCACGTAATCCGAGGAGATATATTATACAGTCACAATTTTAATGTGACGACGAGCTCTGAGTTCGTAGTCTCTTGCCTTCTATGGCAAGAGTTATGGCTTCGGTCCGTTTACCAATGTAATGATGAGACACGTACATATGACAAAATGTGGTGTTGGTACAAAACCTCTTCTGCAATCAAATTTTGACACTGAACAATACATACAAAATCCTACAGACAAATGCAGTGAGTTTATCGAACATCTGTTCCGAGCTTTGTACGAACTAGGGAGATTCCAATCACTTTTACATTCATACTCCAAAATATTACGCTGTTTTTACATATTAGAGTCAAATTAGACCTCACATCGACAACAAACCTTTCTATTCTTACCCAGCACACCGAAAAAAAATTGACAAAGTTTGTATTACAAAATTTGTCATCGACAGGTTTAGGTCACATTTGGAAAAACCATGGGACTTTCAGTGTGACTCGCCCGACGTTCATTACAGAGACAAAATTGACAGGTCCGGTCAGCCTGATGACTTTGATTGGCGTCGTTCTGGCAGCATAAAAGGAACAAAAATCAAACCATCAGTATGGCTGCCTACATGGCGGGATTGAAATCGGTCATACACACAAAACTCCACTCCCTTTGTTGAGTAGATGTGATTAATCCTTGCCTGTCTGTAAAGGAAGTGTTCAAGGAGTGTTCGTAGCAGAAGAAGAAGAACAACAAGAACAAGAACAAGAACAAGAATTGCAAGTGTAATGTTGTGAGATGTGAGCAGCAAAGTAGCAGTAGGGAGAGAGAGCGGAACAATGGGGTAGATAAGCGACTAATGATGACCCACCCT
>JADBJO010009116.1:59754-60966 GCA_016801955.1 Conus betulinus
TTTGCATGTTTTTGATTAAATCAAACATCTACCACGAATGCCAAATCTTTGTAATTTCATTAGTAACCCTTCGTGGGAAATGTTATCAAATGCTTTCTGAAAATCGACAAAGCATGTATATAATCTGCCGTTACGCGATTTTAATGTATGGTCTACTATACTTTTTAAGACAAAATATGGTCTGTAGTTCTGTGGGTTTTTTTTTTTCTGAAACCTGCTTGTACATTAGATAAAAGATTATTTGATTCCAAATGACTGTTTATTCGAGTATTTAGTATTTGGCATAATACGTTGCTTAATGCACAGTTAAGAGTTATTCCCCTGTAGTTGCTAGGGTTCGTTTTGTCTCCTCCTTTGTAAATAGGAACTGAAAGGCCCCTTTTCCATAAATCTGGATATTGACCAGTTTTTAAAATTAGATTAAAAATGTTCTTCAATGTGGTAGCAATTCTGAAATCCCAGTTTAAAAAAAATTCATTCCTTATCCCGTCTATTCCAGGAGATTTGTTCTTTTTTAAATTCTTGATTACTTTTAGGATTTCTATATATGATATCTCATAATCTACATGAACGTCACTCATTGCTGCTTTCATACCTTTATTATCTTGATTCTCCTCTATTACTACTTCTTTATTTTCTATTTCAACTTTTTTCCTATTAGTTTTTCAATATGTGTCATCCATATTTTGATTGGTAGGTGTTGTGTGTGTTCTTGAGTCTCCATGGTTTGTACTCCCTTTAAGGTTTTCCAAACTGCATTTGGATTTTCAGACAAGTTTCTATTCAGTAATGTTATTAAATTGGCTTTGTACAATCTCTTTTTCTTTCTAATAATTTTGTCATATGTTTTCCTTGCAACGAAATATTTTTGGTGAAGTATCTTGTTAAATGGCTGTCTGTTTAGTGCGTTTAAGAAAGATTTAGTTTCTCGACGTTGTGACTGACATTCCTTATCAAACCACTTTTTTTATTCTTTCTTTTTCTTTTCTTCCATTTCCTTTTTGTTCTATAGGCAATACTTTGTTTGCCAGTGTCATACAACATTTGTGTGAACTCTTGAACGACATTATTCACAACTGTCGTGGATTTAAAATGTTTCTCGTCATTTGTTATCATAATGTCATTAATTGACTTATTGCGCTTTTTCATTTCTGAAGATTTTAATACCCTCAGGAATTTCATATCCGAGTTTTTTCATCCCAAAAGAACATT
>JADBJO010009116.1:67898-87378 GCA_016801955.1 Conus betulinus
AAAACAGTAGCTATTGTGTATATTGATGTAAATGAGTTTCATGCAGAACACACACACACACACACACACACACACACACACACACACACACACACACACACACAACCAACATCAGAGATAAATATGTTGAGTTTTCTCACAACTCCCAGCACACAGGAGTATGTGCCACATGTTGCATCAGTCACTTCCTTCAAAGGGTAGCGAATCTTGGTCACAAGTCCCGAGAGTCGGGCTACAGTTATTAGCGTTGCACAAAACACACTTACGAGGGCAAGGGGAGACAGGCCACAATTAGTCACACGACACAACACGAAGGGACTCGTCGTGGGAGCGGAGAACGAGAGTCCTTGCAGCGCTGCAGAAGCCACGCCCACGGGATTCACGGCACGGGGATCCGGCAGGAGCCCTCCAGCTGACGGCGATCTCCATGGCTGCGAGGCCTCGTGCAGGCACTCAGTGGGGCTCGATCTCGGCCGGGATGGCGTCAGCAGCCCAGCGCTCCCAGGGACAGGAAGGTGCAGAGAAGGTGAAAGACGTAAGAAGGTGGGGAAATGGGCAGTGACCAAAACGTGGGATGAAGCACCAGAGAGAAGGTGATGGAACAAACTCTGCATGCCAGTCATGGTCTGTATATAGTTCCAGAATATGGAGTTGTGTGGGATGTCTTATGTTACTATGCTAGGAGAGGTAAGCACTGTCAACCCCCCTCCCTCCTTGTTAACTTAATCTGCTTTACAGGGAAGAACCCTAATTTGCCATGTGTTAATTGTTCCTTTTTTTATTTCTCCTAATAAATTCTACTACTAGCCCCAAACCCATCCTCTGCTTACAAAGTAAGGTACTGCAATCAATAAAAGGAAACAATTACGGGGAAATGATATCCAAACTCAACCTCTCTAATTCTTCTTTTTCCCTCATTTCCGGAGGAGGGATTACAGGTTGACAAATTGCTATACACAAAGACAAACAAATGCGCGAGCATGTGGTAACAATATTTGTTCACACAACTCTGAGGTTAACCAGAAATCACAGAAGGGCTGAAAGCCTACGCCATTTCCGTGATTCAGCAAAATTCTTGCATCGAAACTCACAGCATCTACAATGCACAAAGTTCGCTAATAAACTGTCTCACTAATGATATCAAAATGTATGCTCATCAGCATAACCATACAACATATACACATCATCAAATTGCGCAATAACATAATCCTACCCTGAATCAAACAATTCAACACGTAATAGTCAATACCCTCTCCATGCACACTTCCCTTCCCCACCCCCACATTTTTACACAGACGAACAGGAACACAACACAGTCAAGGAGCAGCGCGATGGAGAGTGCTGCTGATGGGGGAACTCGAGCGCCGCCCGAGAATTTGGTGGACTCCGCACGCGCTTGGATGCATGCCATAAAACTTGACAAAACAAACACGTAACTGGGGATCTACGGTCCCGTGGCAAGCGCAAATATACTGTACATACAAAAAATCTACCATGGCAGAAGATTTCGGCTCGCCTACAGACTTGACACATATATCATCGAACTGCGGGGTATTCACGTAACCGGGCCAACTGTGCGGTCACGTCTCTCGGTCAAAATCGAAACGGAAAAACAAAACAAAAAAACCTTTACACTGACTATGGCTTGATACCAAGCCGTACTATGATGGAACCAAAACCACTTTGGTCCACAGAACTCTCAAAATAAACGGACCTACAATTCACAATAACTGGGTTTTGTAAGAGTAACGCGCATTTTATAATGATATGAAACTGTACACGCCCAATCATCTGCTAAGGGCTATGACCAGAATCTCAAATTTCCAGACTTCTGACGAAAAAATACATTCTAAACCATACGGAACAATACTATACCAGCAATCTTCAAATCAAATTCCACGTCGTCTCCATAGACCTTAAATGACTCGGGTGTGCGCAAAAAAAAAAAAAAAAAAAAAAAAAAAGTCCTACCTCCTTATTTGAAAGACAGCATTTCATACACACCCCTCCCCACCTAACTTACCTACCAGCTAGCCTTTAAAAAAAAACACACACACACACACACACACACACACACCACACACACACACACAAAAAAAAACAACAAAAAAAACACTAAGTGTGGAGCTGCAGGAAGGCTATCCACGTTCACCTTTTCAAGAGGGGATACCCCGCTCCCTATCTGCCCCAGAATAAGCATTAGGCTAGTCCAGGCCCACCAACCATTCATACACACTTCCACCCGACACACATACAATGGCTGTATTTTAAAAGTGGAGTTTGCTGAGCTCCCTCCTGAAATGTACCAGAGAGGGGGCCTCGGCTGCGGCTGCAGGAGAGAATTCCAAACTGGGATGGTGCGGTGAAAAAAGCTATACTTCAGGACGTCGGTTTTTGATCTGAGGTGGCGGAATTTCTTGGAGTGGGTTAGCTCTTGTTCTGGAGGATGCTGGTGTCAGGTACTCCTCTGGGGGAATGTCCACAAGGTTGTTCACAGACTTGTAGAACATTGTAAGTTGGGCTTTCGTCCTCCTGGACTCCAGGGATTCCCATTTGAGTTCAGTGAGCAGACCAGTAACGCTACAGGTGTAGTCGTAGCGGTTGGTGACGTATCTGGCTGCTCTCCTCTGTACTGCTTTTGTGAACAACAGCAGTTTGTGAGCAGGATGGAGAGGGTAGGATGGGACACACAGTGTCCTGTCTCGGCCCAGGCGAAGGGCAGGCAGGCTGGCACCAAAACGTACGTCACAACGAAGTGACCAGGAACTCTTCAGGACCCCACCGAAGGGATTCGCCAAACCAGGAATGGTTTCAAGAAGCTTGTCTAGACTGAGGATCGTGGTCCTCCGAAATCCTTTTCCCCTCTGTCCATCCGACTCCCCCAACCACCAACCGGAAACCTACAGCTGAGCAGTTCACACATGCAGTCAATACTGCAGGGAAGTTGGAAAGCTGCACAGACTGCTTGTGCAAATGAAAAAAAAAATACAGACCCTACCAGTGTGGCTGGAAACTTGATTTCACTCTAAAAAAAAGACCCAGTTACACACACGCACACACACAAAATGAAGAACATAGAGGGGTGATGAGGAAGGACGGTCCAGGGGTGGCTCACATATGCTAAGAATAAAAGAGAATGGAAAGAAGGAAACACACACACACAACACCCCCCCCCCCCCCCCCCCCCCCACACACACACACACACACACACACACACACACACACACACACACACACGGAGCAATCGGGGACTGCGAAAAGCACGGTTTCGTACTCCTAAAAGATGGGGCACCCAAAAGGATAGAACGAAAAAGTTAGTAAAATCAACGATAAATTACTATAAAGAGACCCTGATCCTTATCAATGAAAAGGAATATGAAGGAGTACGGAAAGTATAGAACGTATCCAAAAGTGACTAGGGAACTATAAAACCATTAACAGAAGAGAACTCTACTTTCCTTACGTTGACCTATCAAGATAGAGTTCAAAAGCTGAGCCGTCCGTGAGAGAGAGAGAGAGAGAGAGAGAGAGAGAGAGAGAGAGAGAGAGAGAGAGAGAGAGAGAGAGAGAGAGAGAGAGTGCAATGATAATTCCATATTGATCTATTGTGGATACAAAAAGGTGTAAAAATGGCTCTCGGGACGGGCGTAAGTAGGAGTATTAGTGAGGGGAAGAGAGTGATATTCGTATGTTCATTGGACTTTGGTCACCTTTCAATTCTATTAGAGTATCGTAAGTCATTTCTTTACAATTTTCTCAGCTCTGAAAAATGACAGTGTGTTATATATTCATCTTCAACGTATTTATTTTCAATTCACTTTTCTCAATTTGTGTTATTTATTTTGTTTAAAAAATGTCAGCACAAGCTATGCTTAATCTGACAATAAATTGTTTCAGTTCAGTTCAGTGTGTGTGTGTGAGCGTGTGTGTGTGTGTGTGTGTGTGTGTGTGTGTGTGTGTGTGTGTGTGTGTGCGTGTGTGTGCGTGTGCGCGTGCGTGCGTGCGTGCGTGCGTATGTGTGTGTGTGTGTGTGTGTGTGTGTGTGTGTGTGTGTGTGTGTGTGTGTGAGTGTGTGTTCGTTCTTTAATTTAACGTCTATCCACCTAACAGTGATCTTAGACAGTATGTAAGTGTGTGTGCATGTGTGTGTTTTGGGGTGTATGCATGCGAATGGTTGGTGTTGAATTTGGGCGTACGTAGGTATGTATAATGCAATTAGGCCTAGATAAAATAAATCATAATTTAAAAAACAAACAAACAAACACCCCCCCCAAAAAAAAAAAAAAAAAAAAAAAAAAAAAAAAAACAAAAAAAAACCTCCACATAACTGAATTCAAAACTTCAAAAGAAACACTAAATAAGCAACTACCACCAAGATGGGGAAAATAACATAGACGTTAAAGTAACTGTCCCATTGGGCTCTTAATCAGTCCTTGAACAACTTCCAAAAATGTGCGTTGTGTGCGTGTGTGTGTGTGTGCTTTAGAAATTATAGCGAAAAGAAATACAGTGAAAACACATTCTCCTGATTTATTGAATTACTTATTTTGTTACTTGCTGATAATATTGTTTTATTGTCTGAGACTCAAATTGGACTCGTCACTCACTCAAACAAATTTGTGCCAGGCAGCGTCTAAACTTCAGCCAGAGATAAATGTGAAAAAATGATATTGTGGATTTTAGAAAAGTAGGTTATTTTGAAACAAGAGAAAGATAATATTTTAATGGACAGAGGATGGCTGTTGTAAATTGTTATAGTAAATTGTTGGCATCTATTTCTCTACACGCTTCAACTTTTCAGTTGGTTGTCAGGATCTAGAAAGCAGAGCGAAAAAAAAAATCCCTTATTCCGTATCTTGAAAAAAAAAAATCTTGAGTAATAATTCCTTGACAGTGTCTTTTAAGCTCTTTGATACTTAGGTTCAGCTGGTTGCTCAGTATAGTGCTCAGATCTGGGGCCTAGATAAATCTGCTGTTCATGTAGACAGAGTTCAGTTATTTGCTCTTAAGACTTTCTAGGGGCTCACGTGGAAACACCTGATGAATGTGTTTATTGGGAAGCAAACCGCTTTCTAATCGGTATCAATTCATCTGTGCAGTTCATCAGATACTGGCTGAAGATTGTACGGATGGATGATGATAGATTACCACTTCAAACATAGAGCATATTGCTGGGATTGGAATCGCGTGGTAAGATATAGTGGGTTTCAGATGTTCGAGATTTTCTGTTCCATAATGGATATTTTTTTTTTTGGATGAAACAAGGGGTTGGAAATGTAAATACTTTTTGAAGCAACTTTGACAATGACTGATCGATAATAGATGGCAAATTTGGCATGAAAACATACAGAACAGTGAACAATATTCATTTTTTCAGAACTTTTAAGACATTTGCTAGATGTGAAATATCTCTCACGTAATATTGACAGGCATATTAGAAGTAATCTGAAAAGATTTAGATTAGGAATTTCAGACATCAAAGGATATCTTATCAATATGCAAATACAAATAACGTTCGAATGCAACGTCCTTTATGCAAAAATGCAAATGAAGACAAATTGCATTTCCTACGTTGTTGTCCTGTGCTGAAGGATTTACGAAATGAATGCATTACCCCGGAAATTCTTAGAAAATCCTTGTTTATTTCGAGCCGCTTAGCTCATGGCAGATGAAAATGAAAAAGTACTGAAGAGCATATGCGTATATTTATACAAGGCCTTAAAAACATACGCACACTCTACGGACAGTTAACTCAACCCAACTGTCGTTTCATTGTGTATAGTTAGTGTTTTTTTTTCTGTCAGTTTCTTGTTGTAAAACTACATAATGTTACCTTACTGTATGAATTGTTATTGTTGTATTGTACCTGCATCGGAAGGGGCCATGGCCTGTGAAAATTAAAATGTTTCGTTCGTTCGTTCGTTCGTTCGTTCGTTCGTTCTCTCTCTCTCTCTCTCTCTCTCTCTCTCTCTCTCTCTCTCTCTCTCTCTCTCTCTCTCTCTCTCTCTCTCTCTCTGTGTGTGTGTGTGTGTGTGTGTGTGTGTGTGTGTGTGTGTGTGTGTGTGTGTGTGTGTGTGTGTGTGTGTGTGTTAGAGAGCTGGGGGGTGCTGGGGGATGATCAACCATATGAAACAAGTAGATATATGCTACATGCTGTGGAACAAACTGTAAGCAAGCTGAATTGCTTGAATGTCGCTGCAAAGTATTATGATTATTAATTTGAAAATGCAAGTGAAATTTGGCAGGTATGATGAAAAGTAAGAAAACGTGTTAGCTGGCATATGTCTAACAGACAGGCAGAAAAAGCACTTGTAGAATATTAAATCTTATGCATGGTGTTGCTAGATATTGTCAAGAGTTATTGGTAGACATTCAATATCTATCATAACTAAACTCGGATTTGGTATTTAAGATTTCTACGCACATTCTTAGCGTTAAAGAGATATAAACGAGTACTTGTCCATTATGTCAGGAATCACATCAAAATGAAATTCAATGTGTTCTATTAATAAGAGATGGTAGACAACTGTGTGTTCCACTTAGACACATTAAACATTCTTCATTCTTCGAAATAATTTTGCCAGTAATGCTGAGAAATGAAACAGCAGTGAAAACACTTGCTGATACTCTGTACAGACGGTTCAAACGAAGAAAATCTGTAACATCTTAGATTGTTAGCCCTCCCAATCGGTAATGGATTATGCAAAATATTTTGTGTGGGTGATATCTTAAACGAAAAGAAAGGTTTTTAACACCAAGTATTTTAATCTCTCTCTCTCTCTCTCTCTCTCTCTCTCTCTCTCTCTCTCTCTCTCTCTCTCTCTCTCTCTCTCTCTCTCTCTCTCTCTCTCTCTCTTTTCTTCTTCTTTCTTCTTCTTCTTCTTCTCTGCCTCTCTCTCTCTCTGTCTCTCTCTGTCACTCTCTGTCTCTGTCTGTCTGTCTGTCTGTCTGTCTGTCTGTCTCTGTCTCTCTCTCTCTCTCTCTCTCTCTCTCTCTCTCTTTCAGTGCAAATACATATTTGTGCAAAATTCAATTGATTATTTGCACAGAATTAGAGTTCTGTGGCTTCATTTACATGCTTTTTTGTTATCCTTCCAGCCCTTCCTCTTGATGTACACGTGTACGCGCTACTTTTATTGTTGGATATCATTTTCCAGAAATATTTAGTAGTGTGTGCCTTCATTTTTTCTTTGTGTGACGGACCGGTTTTTTCTCCAGTCACAAAATTTTACAACCGCGTTGGCGGGAACATATTCACCCGGACACCGGTTGGTTACTTTACCTGACTGCTGCTCACCTGCGCTCTGTATAAGCCAGGTGAGCTGAAACAATCAGGCAGTCTCTATAGGAGTTCCGGCAGTGCCACTTCCCAGTGGCCGAAGAGGGACTCCTGAACGTGTTGCTGTGGCAGTCAGGTATTTCATTATTAGCTATTTGAAATTGTAATCCAAAATCGTTCTCCCCTCCTACAGGCGACTGTTACTTTCTCAGCGCCGAGTAAAGGTTTAAAAAAAAGAGGTTTTTTTTTTTGGTGGTGTATCTTGTGACTTGATAGGATGATAGGAGGAAATAGTTTTTAGAAAGTATGAATAGAAAGAGGGAAAAAATGTTGTTGATGAGTGATCGGAAAAGGAGGTGGCTTAGCTAGTTCATGGCGTTACGATGCAAAACAGTTTTTGTTTATTTCGCTAATGTATTATAATGATACAAATGATATTAGGCTCCAGAGGTGAGCGATGGAAACTATCATGCATTAATGGTTGGAAGTATGTTGATAAGTATTTAAACCATCCTTTGATATGAATATGGGATATCTATGTGTTAATAAACAAGAGTGTGTGGAAATCTTTCCTAGATATGTATNAACATCTTAGATTGTTAGCCCTCCAATCGGTAATGGATTATGCAAAATATTTTGTGTGGGTGATATCTTAAACGAAGAAAGGTTTTAAACACAAGTATTTTAATCTCTCTCTCTCTCTCTCTCTCTCTCTCTCTCTCTCTCTCTCTCTCTCTCTCTCTCTCTCTCTCTCTCTCTCTTCTCTCTCTTCTTCTTTCTTCTTTCTTCTTCTTCTTCTCTCTTCTTCACTCTCTCTCTCTGCCTCTCTCTGTCACTCTCTGTCTGTCTGTCTGTCTGTCTGTCTGTCTGTCTGTCTGTCTCTCTGTCTCTCTCTCTCTCTCTCTCTCTCTCTTTCAGTGCAAATACATATTTGTGCAAAATTCAATTGATTATTTGCATACACGTGTACGCGCTACTTTTATTGTTGGATATCATTTTCAGAAATATTTAGTAGTGTGTGCCTTCATTTTTTCTTTGTGTGACGGACCGGTTTTTTCTCCAGTCACAAATTTTTACAACCGCGTTGGCGGGAACATATTCACCCGGACACCGGTTGGTTACTTTACCTGACTGCTGCTCACCTGCGCTCTGTATAAGCCAGGTGAGCTGAAACAATCAGGCAGTCTCTATAGGAGTTCCGGCAGTGCCACTTCCCAGTGGCCGAAGAGGGACTCCTGAACGTGTTGCTGTGGCAGTCAGGTATTTCATTATTAGCTATTTGAATTGTAATCCAAAATCGTTCTCCCCTCCTACAGGCGACTGTTACTTTCTCAGCGCCGAGTAAAGTTTTAAAAAAAAGTATTTTTTTTTTTTGGTGTATCTTGTGACTGATAGGATGATAGGAGGAAATAGTTTTTAGAAAGTATGAATAGAAAGAGGGAAAAAAAATGTTGTTGATGAGTGATCGGAAAAAAGGAGGTGACTTAGCTAGTTCATGGCGTTACGATGCAAAACAGTTTTTGTTTATTTCGCTAATGTATTATAATGATACAAATGATATTAAGCTCCAGAGGTGAGCGATGGAAACTATCATGCATTAATGGTTGGAAGTCTGTTGATAAGTATTTAAACCATCCTTGATATGAATATGGGATATCTATGTGTTAATAAACAAGAGTGTGTGGAAATCTTTCCTAGATATGTATTTAAGGGCTGTACTGTTACTAATGAATAATCTTGTGAACAAGATCATTCTCTGAGATGTACTAATTATTTGAAATGATAAAAAGAAAACATTGTTGTTCTGATGGAAGAGACATGAAATGAAATCGTTAATTATTGCAATGATTATATTCTGGTTTATCATAAAAAGGTCTATGTGGAAATCCTTTCCGCAATGTGATTTAAAACATTATTTCGAAAAGTAAATCTGTGTGGGAATCCTTTCTTTCCCCCAATGTGTAAAGCATGATTTCGAAAAGGTCTATGTGGAAATTCTTTCTCCCCAATGTGTAAAGCATGATTTCGAAAAGGTCTATGTGGAAATTCTTTCTCCCCAATGTGTAAAGTATGATTTCAAAAGGGTATATGTGGAAATCTTCCCCCCACTGTGTAAAATATGATTTCGGAAAAGAGAATGTTTTATTGTGATATTGTATGGAAAATGTGTGGATTTCGCTATGGGTATTTTTCCCCAAGATCTGGTGAAATATAAAGTGACTGTTGGTTATGAATATGATTAATAACCATGATTAATAATAGCCATGTTATAGTAGATTAGACAATCAAGGTAGTTATCAGTTCCCCCGGGTAAAGTTCTTGTCATGTAGTGACTGGGAACTGGCTGCCACTGCTAGAGGGTATGGGCGTAGCTGGACTCTACCCTTCTCTCCACCCGGCTGAGGGTGTAGAAAGGTCGACGTGGGAGATGACAGTAACCCGACCTGCCACTCCTAGAGGGTCTGGGCATAGCTGAGGTCTACCCCTGTCTCCATCTTCTGAGGGTGTGGAGAGGTCGACGAGAGAATGGACAGTAACCTGACCTGCCACTGCACTCGGGTTTAGGCCGTAGCCGAGCTACCCCGTGTCCACCTTGCTGAGAGTGTGGAGAGGGTCGACGTGTGAGTCGACAGTAACCCAAGGTGCCAGTTGTGTCAGAGCCGCCACTGCTGCCGAGTCAGAGCCGCTGATTTTGAGGTAATTTGAACCTACGACCTGTTTGGCCAGACGTGCCAGAGCCATCGCCTCTGCTGTACCAGGGCCGTCACTTTGTGGTGTTAGTACCAATGTCTTATTATGTGTTGGAGCCATCGCTCCTGTTGAGGATAGGGCTGTTGCTTCGGATCTGTGGGGACTCTGCGAGCTGCTCCTCCTGGCTGTGCGAGTCCCAGGACAGGACTTCTTCTGCAGCATTCTTCATGGGAGACTTGTGACGTCTGTGGACTGTCGAGTTGAGCTGGACACGGCCAAAGAAAACAATATTATATATCTATATGAATTGTACGCCGAGGGTTATGGCATACGTTATTTTACTGAATTGATATTGTTGTATATTGCTGTGTTTTTGTGTATTCGTGTTTTGATGGGTCAAGCAGCATAAAAAAGAAAACGTTGATTTGTTGCCTGGCTGTCCATGTTTCGACTGTGTGGGGTGTGTGTGAGAATTAAAAATCGTATACGCATCCGAATTTCTGTAAGTCAGTCAAACAGACACACGCAACAACGCATCCGTAATACTTTGTGCAAAGTTCTCTGAATGTTAATTTATGTTTTTTGTTCATTCTGTCCCCCCATCTGCTGCTCACCACAACACTAAAATGAACAGATGATCATCTTGTATTCAACCACATGGATACCTGTGTGTTTTATCACCAAGCTAAAATAGCCCCATTAACAGTCTCAAATTGCTCTCTCTTGCTTTGTGTTCCAAGCAGATGAGTATGCGAATCTCCAATATTTCATATAAAGGAGACTTTTTCTCAATCACCTTCTGTTCCTTTAATTTTGCAAATTCACACCTCCACCGAACCCTCAGGCGCTTTATGTAAAAGTTGGATTGCTGGCAAGCTATGCAAAGTCACTGCAAAGAATTAACAAGTCAAACAAAGCAAGAAAGATAAGTATTCTCACCCTGAATCCGTGAATATCAAACAGGGGTAACACCAGGTTGTTTCCTGTGTCCTATCCCATTCAAGTTTATTAATTATCAGCAGCTGAATCACTTAAAGCTGGTGTCAGAATTGTGCCCACGTTCCTATTCGTTTGGTATGTAAATGTTTAAGAAAAGAATATGTTGACAAAAAACAAGGCATTCCTGATGCAAGCTAAGAATGTGTTAATAAATAGCATGCATTACTTATGCGATCTACTGCAGAAAGGTGATGGATTGCTAAGTTCCCTTTAATTGATTTCCTACATTGTGCCTTGGGTCACCAAGTTACAAAACGCGTGATGTGTTCATATAGTGACCTTCAATTAGTGAAGGGAGTGGTAAACAAATAGTGACTGGCTAGTCACCTAGAGGTGGTTAGCTTTCATAGAAGACATACCACACAGAGGAGTTGTGCATCGAGATGGTGTCATGACGTACGCCCAAAACGTAGTTTTGTGTATGACGACATGGAAGTTGTGTAAAAAGTTAAAGAGCACAATTTACAGGTTTATAAAATGAATACAAACCTTCAGGTTAATGCTGTGAAGAGAAATGTAAAAAGGAACGACGTGGATTAATAATTTTACAGATGAAGATGTTTTATAAAGTGATGTATGCGTGAAGACAAATTCAAGCCTTCATGTCTTTTCACATTACTACCAAAACTTAGAGCAGAGAGAAGTAATACATTTCTTTACTGAGAGGAGAGCAAGCACAGACAGATTGTGTTGTGTATTAGATGTAGAGTCATGTTGAAATAATGGACACATTCGTGGCATTGTTGAAACGGAAACAAAGAACAAAACTGCGTTGTAGGTCCGTGAGGACTAGAGCACTTTGTATAGGTATCTTCATGAACTTTCATGGGTGTCCGCACCCAGCATGACCGCATTTAAAAACAGACTTGACGCCCATTAGGCCAACCACCCAGAACTGTATAACCCCAATTGCTATCAATAGATCTTGAAAGCACAAGCAGCTGTAGACAGGGACAACACATCAATCGGTGAACTGACCTGTAACCACGGGTCTCTAACACCGACAACATCAAGCATCACGTATTAAGTATTATTTGAGGTCAACTTGAAGAGAAAAAAGTAAATAAGAGTCAATGGAGAACTGGTGAACATTCTGACTTAAAAACGTGCTTGTATTATGAAAGCCATGTGGAATGAAAAAAAAAAAACTTCTTGTAAATAATCTAAAGCTAATGTTGTAATGTTAAATGGGCGAGCTCTGTTCTGTTTGTCTGTCTGGTTTTGTTTCGACGTTGCGTGAGTGTGAGTGGGAAAGCATGAATTACAGATGATATCAGGAGCATCGTTTTATGTTGATAGTTTTATTTATTTGTTCAGTTTTATGTTTGCTCGGCAGATGACCTAATATTGTTGTCTGACCTGTATGTACCTCTGCCATAGGAACTGACTTCTTTCAGGGGAAAAGCTGAAGTTTATACTCGGAGTGGAATGTGGAAGAAACTTTTTTTCGGGCAGGGTGGCTGTCATGGAGCTAGGAACAGGTGAAGTTGAGGAAATTAAGAAAACATATAAAAAAAAGTCTAAAACATACAATCGTAACAATTTAAACTAACTCTCTCTCTGTCTCTGTCTCTGTCAGTCTGTCTGTCTGTGTCTGTCTGTCTGTCTGTCTCTCTCTCTCTCTCTCTGTCAGTCTGTCTGTCAGTCAGTCTGTCTGTTGGTCTGTTGTCTGTTTCTATCTGTCTGTTCTCTCTCTCTCTCCTTCTCTCTCTCTCTCTCTCTCTCTCTCTCCTCTCTCTCTCTCTCTCTGTGTGGTGTGTGTGTGTGTGTGTGTGTGTGTGTGTGTGTGTGTGTGTGTGTGTGTGTGTGTGTGTGTGTGTGATGATAATTTCGAAATCTTGTCATACTTACGACTAGTATACACAGTGATTAAAAGAAATATTTTTGTGTTTTGCTGCTTTTCAGTTGTGTTGACATTTGACAGATCAACGCATTCGTGTGCATGCATTTAATTGCCAGCTGTTTTGATATTGAAAACAGCAATGTCCATTAACTACAACACTGAACACAAAGCACAATAACTAAAAAGAACTCAGCGTAATCTTCAGGTTTCAGAATGTCAACATTCGATGCTTCGATATTTTGGAGGAGCAATATAACAGCGCACTTAGATATATATCCAAAGGAGATACTTGGAGTGATCGATATAAACCATTTATAAAGACCTCCGAAATGTTGAGAGAAATTGGGTTTTTTATTGTGTGTTTGTTTGGGATCTGGGGAAATTTTATGATTATCCTGATCATGATTCGTCTCCCTGTATCCAGCTACAGCGTTTTTTCTCCTGGAACTTGCTTGCTCTGACCAGCTGGTGTTGATACTAGGTCCCCTCCACACACTGATTCAGAAGGAGTTTAAGATGCCACCCTTTGACAATCTCGGCTCCTGGCAGTGTAAAATGTACACGATACTACTCCACGTGACTCGGGTTTTGTCTCCATGGATGCTAATTTCACTTAGCATGCTAAGAGCAGCTTCTGTGCTGTGGCCAATTCGCGTCAAAGCTGTATTGACAATGGGAATGTCACGAGTTACTGCTGGTATAGTGACCTTCGTCATCACTGTGATTAATTGTCACAAACTCTATGGATTCGATATCGCATTTAGTCATAAGGTGTGCATATTGTATGGTGGATCCGAAACGTACAAATGGTTTTCTTGACCATATTGCTAGTTTTATAGACTTAGCCATCATGCTGTTTGGACCGTTTGTGCTTTTGGTAATCAGCAACAGTCTTCTTCTCTGGACAGTGGTCAGATCTGTCAGAAGACACCACACATCTTCTGTACAACAAACAATCCAGGATTCCAGACAACGGCAAATCTCTTCACTGACCGTCATCTTGATCATAACATCTTTTTATTCAATCATCTTTACAATGCCTTTTGCTTTTTGGCTCATAGCAGCTCCATACATTGAAGTGGATGAGCTTTTAAAGGGAGGATTACAGCTGATAGTCTTCAAAATCTGCTACGTTTTGATGTATTCTAATAATGCTGTCAATTTCTATTTGTATTGTCTAACTGGTAGGAAGTTCAGAACAGAGTTTCGGAACATAACATTCCAAATTTGGGGGCTATTCCGCTCGACAGAAAAAGTGAGTTCTAACCAAAGATCTGACCCATCAATGGCAAAGACGGTCTCGATAGCTGGTTCTCCTGTGGACACAGAAATGTAAAAGATGGATTATAATGCCACCAATAGTGATTTTGAGCAGCCTTCATTTCTAAATGATGATGACTTTGCCTACAAGGAATAAAATCAGTCTACTGTCTCTCTCTCTCTCTCTCTCTCTCTCTCTCTCTCTCTCTCTCTCTCTCACACACACACACACACACACACACACACACACACACTCACACACACACACACACACACACACACACGACACACACACACACACACACACACACACACACACACAAACACACACACACACACACACACACACACACACACACACACACACACACAAACACACACACACACACACACACACACACACACACACACACACACACACACACACACACACACACACACACACACCACACACACACACACACACACACACACACACACACACACACACACACACACCACACACACACACACACTGCGTGGCTAGCTAGCTAGGCAGATAGATACTTGAAAACAAATCCCAAAATTAAGATACTGAACAGCGCACCACAAGATTGACGTGCTCGCAGGTTGGTGCAGGGCATGCAAAAACAGAAACGGTAATGAAACGCTTACCTAAATGTCTTTAATATCTGGACAGGAAGAAAGCAAACACCAAAATCCACCCCAGATGCATACATGATCGACAGACATGTGACTAAAGGAAAGGGGACATGACAAGAAAATTGCATTAAAAGAAAAGGAAAAGTGTAAGTAAGACAGGACGTATCAACAAAAAATCATTAAAAAGGTAGAAGAAGACAGAATGACATGAAAAGAAAAACATGCTAATACGGACAGGAAATGTTTTCTCTTTGGTGCGCCATAGCTGCTTATTTATGTCGATTTTGTATTGTATCATGCGCAAAGAGGAAAACATATTGAGGCCACAGGTGTTTGATTGTAACAAAGTTTGTTTTCTATTATGCAGAAGAGAAAAAAAACATAATAAAACTAGTCAAAGAGAGGCAAAAAAGAAGAAGGAAAAGAAAAAGAAAACAAAAAAAGAAATACAAAAGAACCCCAGGAAAGAATGAAGGACAGAAAAAAAATAATCTCCTGTAGAAAAACTCTAAAGACATCTTAAAATGCATGATTGCATTGTATTGTCTTTGGTTTCATTTCTGCTATCTATATGTTCCATTTTCAAATAGGTTTACTGTCATCCAGAGTACAGCTTTGGTGTCCCCGTTTCAGTGATCAAATGATAAAGTCTGGACGGACATGTGGTATGAATGTGAAAAGGTCTACAACGAAAACCAAATGAATGACAACAGGCAGCACAATCATAGACATTAGGGAACGAGGACAGAGGAGCAGATGCCAGGAAGATCGTCTCCTCCCTCGCAGACACCAGATGTTTTATGAATTGCTGCTAGACACACCAGTGCCAGATGCGTGCATGGATCAGAGAGGGAATGTGTTTGCAAAAAGCATTAGGACAAACACTTTTCCTTCAATTTGAGGATAGCTGGCATGTGAATTTTTATAATATTTGGGTGTGTGACTTCATCCCGTGGGGATGATTGGTGTCTGGGAATCTATGAATGTGTGTGTGGGTGTGTGTGTGTGTGTGTGTGTGTGTGTGTGTGTGTGTGTGTTGTGTGTGTGTGTGTGTGTGTGTGTGTGTGTGTGTGTGTGTGTGTGTGTGTGTGTGTGTGTGTGTGCAGCAGCGCGCGTGCGTGTGTGTGTGTGTGTGTATGTGTGTGTGTGTGTGTGTGTGTGTGTGTGTGTGTGTGTGTGTTGTGGTGTGTGTGTGTGTGTGTGTGTGTGTGTGTGTGTGTGTGTGTGTGTGTGTGTGTGTGTGAGCGCGTGCGCACACGCTCACGAGAAAAATTCCGGTCACATCAAGTGGGAGAACTTTGTGTCAAATGAAGAGATAAAAGACAAACGCCAAAACATCCTGTATCAACCACTATCTGCAAGCATTGCCTCCATTGGCTAGGCCATGGATGGAAGCTTCCCACCAACAACATCTGCAAACCAGGGTGTCAAGGGAGCAAAATCTGTCCTGGAGGACTTTAAGCGACAACGATTCCATTCATGAGATAATTATGGGCCTTTAGCTTGTTAAGCTTGTATTGATGTGAGGAACTGTGTTCATACTATTGTCAGGCTCGTTTGAATTCATATGGACGACGTGGTCATAGCCTTTAAAGGAGGTCATTACAGTGTGAAAGTGACCTCAGAATTTGCTGAAGGTTTTGATACCCATTTGGCATGAAGCAGTGGTTTGTTAGGCTATTCTGTAGGAAATATGTGTGAATGCTGATGTGTTGAAGAGATGGATTCATTGTGGATGTGAGCATGGTGGTAAAGAGGCAACGTGGATAAGGGCATGGCCCTAGTAATATTATTGTTTAAATCCCTATATAGACTGGATGTTGAGGAGAAGGAGGGAAGAATGAAAAATGAAGAGAAGACACAACACGACACGATTGGCCAATGGTAAGCAGGACAGATTTCGGTTTCAGTGCATTTGGATTTTTATGCGTATATCATAAATAAGAGTACAAACAATACTTTTCTCTAAGACATGTCTGTAGAGAAGCCAGTGCATGACACCCAATAGCCAAAGAGAGGGTGGAATGTTTGCTGGATGCAGGAGTGCTCATATGATTGTATGAGTGCAGAGATATCCGTGATGTTTTGGGCTCGGCTATTATAAGACAGTTCACTTCAGCAACACCATTACAATTTCCACTGTCCTGGACACAGTCTGTCGAGTGGATCCCAGCTGGCAAGAGAAAGAGGGGACTACACAAGATGAGTTGGCAGCAAACAGTGGAGAGAGACCTACGTCCAGCCCACAGGAATTTGAGGGATTTCTGTGGACTGGCAGAGGACCAGTTACAGCAGAGTGCTTCAACTGCCCAGTACATTGCTGGATGTGGGAGCAGCCTAGGTCTAAGGCAAAATGTTTACCCATTCAACTTGTGTTTTAATTTCAGCCCACTTCATACAGATTCTGTCTGTGTGATTTGCATCAACCAGTGTTGGCTGACTCTGTATAATCTATATCAGCCCAGACGTGAGTGATTCTGTCTGTGAAATCTCTGTCATGCCAGTGGTAAGTGATTCTCTCTGTGTAATCTCTACTGCCCAGTGATTGCGTCCATCTGTTTAGTCTCTATCAGCTCAATTTTGACCAATATGTCAGTGTAATGTCCATCAGTCCAGTGTTGAGTGATTCCTTCTGTGCAGTTCAAGTTCACCAGATGTGAACTGGCTCTGTTTGATTTGTATCACCTAAATGTCAACTCTGTGTGTGTGGTGTGTGTGTGTGTGTGTGTGTGTGGTGTGTGTGTGTGTGTGTGTGTGTGTGCGTGCATACGTGTGTGTGTGCGCGTGCGTTTGGCGTGCTTGCGTGCGTGCGTGCATGCATACATGCATGTGTGTGTGTGTGTGTGTGTGTGTGTGTGTGTGTGTGTGTGTGTGTGTGTGTGTGTGTGTGTGTGTGTGTGTGTGTGTGTGTGTGTGTGTGTGTGTGTGTGTGTGTGTGAGGTGAGAGAGGAGAGAGAGAGGAGAGAGAGAGAGAGAGAGAGAGAGAGAGTGAGTGTGTGTGTGTGGGTGGTGTGTGTGTGTGTGGTGTCTGTGTGTGTGTGTGTGTGTGTGTGTGTGTGTGTGTGTGTTGTGTGTGTGTGTGTGTGACGTACTGTGAACTGATTCTCATTGTGGAGATCATCCCAGCCCCCTTTTGACTGAATCCGTCCATGACATCCATGTTGGCCCATTGTAAATGAAGACAGTGAGCTCATCACAGGGCCCGCAGATTTTCTTTCTGATGCCTTCACTCAGTTAACAACTGGCTGAGTGGCACGGTCAAGCATGTTTCAAGAAAACGATGTGGCTAAAAGTATGACAACAACTGTGGTTGTTGACAGTAAATACATATATTTCAAGATTGAAATATGAAAAGAAAATAACAAATCTACCAGTGAAAACAGCAACAATACCATCTCGGCCGAGCAGAGAGCAAAATGGTCTGAACACTTTCAGAATATCTTGAATTGCCCCCCTCCCTCAATTGTACCTCTATATATACCGACAACAACCCAGCTTTTAGTCGTTGACAGCTACCCTGTAAACAAAACCATAAAGTCATCAAATTTATCAGTTTCTTTAAGTCAGGGCTACCAGGACAAACTTGCGTGCCACCTGAATTGCGTTCAAGTCAGTTTTTATTAATTATGAACTGAGATGCTACATACATTCTTGTATGCGTGCGTGCCTGCGTGCGCACTTGCGCATGCGTGCACACACGCGTCTGTGTGTGTATGCGTGTGTATCCATGAATGTGCCACCTATTGGTAGCTGACTCCGTATGATTCAAATCAGCCCTGTGTTGACTGGATGTGTGTGAGATCCATTATCAGCCAATATTCGTGTTTGTTAAAAACGATGACAATGAACTGATTTTGGACCACAGACTTGGTTTTGATGAATTTATCAGATCAACAACTTGTTGGCTATTACAGACAGTCCACAGCCATCCACCCATATGAAAATTGAACTCTTCAGATTCTGGCTTACTTGCCAGCCTGAAGAACTCAGGCTGTGACCTTCACTGCTGTGTAAGATAAGTGGCGAGTGGGACCCATATGGGAACACTGCGTGTAGCAGCTGCAGACAATGAGTACTGTGTGCTTCTTATGCTGATGTTTTCTCTAGTGTTTATATGCTTTATTATGCTTCCATACACCATGACTGGATGTAATTAACTCTGTGTGTGATGTGTGTGTGCTGTTTGATATAATTTCGGTATATACAGCGTTTGTCTGTATCCCTAATTTGTGTGTGTTGTTGAGTACGTAAGTAAAGTTCCAGGCGGCTCTGTGTATAGCGTAGTGCTAGTGTTTCGTAGCAGCATGAGAGTCGTGGTGCTCAGACATCATACATCCACCAAGTGCTTATTTTCCTCCCCCCCCCCCCCCACTCTCTCTCATCATCATCTCGTCATCTCTCTCGCTCTCTCTCTCTCTCTCTCTCTCTCCGTTTCTCTCTCGTCTCATTGTGCGCCTCACGCTTGCGTACCTGCGTGCGTCCGTTACGTGCGTGCCCGTGTGTGCGTGCGTGCGTGGCGTGCGTGGCGCGTGCGCGCCGCGCGCGTGTGTGTGTGGTGTGTGTGTGTGTGGTGACGTGTGTGTGTGTGGTGTGTTGTGTTTGTGTGTGTGTGTGTGTTTTACCCATGGTGCTTGCGATAGCGTGCGTGGTATGTGTTGTAGTGGTGTGTGTGTTGGTGATGTGTGTGTGGGGGTGTGTCATGTTGTTGTGTATTGTTGTTGTTTGTTTCGTATGTTGTTGTTGCTGCTTGCTACTGCTGCGGCTGC
>JADBJO010009117.1:0-47221 GCA_016801955.1 Conus betulinus
GACCTGGCGATCAGATCAGCGAGTGGCTAATGCAGGGACGCCCTGTTGAACGGTTTCCATTATCGTGGCTTTCGTCAAAGAATGCCAAGTGTCGCCCCTGATTTGTGGCAGTACTTACTACCACAAACCCGTTTTCTCATCCACACGGATCATTCAACAACGCCACTGTGTGTCATTAGTTCTGCTAGCGGTTGGATGTTGTGTTGGATCAGTTAATGAACTGAGAGGTACCTAAAGGCCTGGATAGAGAGATAGGTAGGGAGATAGAGAGGTTAGATAAATAAGGTAGATATATAGATAGATACTTAGGTAGAAAGATAGCTAGATGGATAGTTACAGATAGGTAGGTAGATATCAAATACATAGATACATTAACCCTTGTCTTAACCACTGTCACGCGCTCTGGGCCCCGACCCCCTTTTCTAATGATTCATCAGTCGAGTTGACGATTCCTGGACTGTCAGAGGAGCTGGTCGTCTTCTGTTGTGTCGCACTGATGGATGCAGTTGAGGGAGTTGCTGTATACCCTGGGACCAGTCTGCAAGGGATCCTCATGGTTCCTCGAAAGATTGTGAGGTAAAAGAATTGCAAGCATCAGTCAATCGGTCGTCAACCACATGTGGTGATCAGGCTGCTCATGTATCAGGGGAGTGCGGCCATTTGAACTAGAATAGTAAGCTTTAGCGCTTTTGTTCAGGCTGGGAAGCTCCTCGAGCATCGGTTCTTTCCAGCTTCATTCCTTTTCGTTGAGACGGTGCATTTTAAAATGAGCCCTGAGGCCTATATTCTAGATGCATTTCTTAGTCCAGATCCTTTGGGGGGCACAGCTGAAATAGGGTCAGAAGAATACGCTGGGAAAATGCTGAGGTCGTGACCGCGGTTTACTTTGTGATGGATGTCAGATGCTGGACACTGTTCACCACTGTGTCATACTATGGCTTGTCACTTTGGCAAAGAATAAATACCTGAAGGAACTGTGGAACTGTTGTCGCTGAGAAGGCCCAGGGACCACGTTGCCAGGAAGACATACGAGAGCCCTGTGACCTGTAGTATGTAATGGCCAGGTATGTGAAATGCTGTTGTCGTTTGAAGTGTTCAGCCATTGAGATCATGGCCAGGTATGTGAAATGCTGTTTATCGTTTGAAGTGTTCAGCCATTGAGATAAAGTTTTTTTTTCTGTAATACTCTAATTTAACGATCAGATACCATAAGAAAGAGAAAAAGGCAATAGCGCTTGAAAATACTTGTAAAGTGATTGTTCATCTTGTTATAGCGTTCACATGCAGATCAAATCTTGCTAAAGCAGTCCTGACAAGTGCATTCACTTTCACACAGCACAGTACACATCTCGCATGACGAGATATTTAGACCACTGTTTTATCTTTTTAAAGTAACTTCTGTCACCTGGTGTCAGTGTCATTTTTAATGTAATTCTATAGACATCGATGTCCTGTTTTAAAATGTACTTTGTCACCAGTCTTCTATTTTTTTTAACGTAATCTCTAGTAGTAGACATACATGTCTTTTTCAAAGTAATTTCTGCCGCCATATAGACGTTGATGTCGTCTTTAACGTAATTTATATTACGAGACATGTCTTGCTTTAATGTAATTTATGTCACCAGACATTCATCTGCTAATTTCTGTAACGATATCCCTTTAATTTCTATCTCGGGCATCGATGCCTCATTTTTTTTTAATGTAGTATCGATCTCCAGAGAACATGTTTTTAAAGTAAGTTCTATTACAACACGTCCATGTCATTTAAAGTTAATTTCTATCACCAGACGTCCATGTCTTTTTTTTCCCCCCAATATCTGTCAACACCAGACGGACATCAATGATTGTTTTAAAACATAATTTCCATCTCCAGCACCCTTGCTTTTTTTTTTTTTTTTTAAACATTCAAGTTATCAGATATCCATGTCTTTTTTTTAAAACTTAATTTCTATCACCAGACATGTGCTAACGTAATTTATATCAGTAGATATTCCATGTCTTTATTCCTTTTTAGTTTAGCATCTCTTCTTCCGTTTCGTGTCGAAGGCACTGATCCCACTGTGCTCATTCCGGGAGTTCCCAGTCTGGCCACACCAGTTGTGCCACCCGGTCCACCCAGCCACAGTTCTTAGGAACCTGCCAACGTCGATAACGGTTGACCTAAAGACGCCACGGGTATGACCGGGGAGATGAAGCGGGACCTACGGTCACCCTGACAGGAAGGTGTGCGTGTGTGTGTGTGTGTGTGTGTGTGTGTGTGTGTGTGTGTGTGTGTGTGTGTGTGTGTGTGCGTGCGCGCGTGCGTGCGTGTGTGTGTGAGACCATGACAGGAATGGTCGTGAGGACCCAGTAAACGGTGTGTGTGTGTGTGTTTATTTAGGGTGATCGTAATACCGAAATTGGCCAAGTTAATGCGATGATGTTCCTTTCTTGTCTGAAACGCTAGTAGAGCGCTTTTCATAACTTATAAACGGCGTCAACCAAAGGGAGGCAACGCACTGTTTGAATCCAGTTGTTTTGCTGGAACTTAAAGTGCACTCCTCTTTGGGAAGGAGTCGGCAGGGACAGACATAACAATCCTTCCGGTACAGGTTCTAGTAGTAGGTTTTGAATTCGAGTAGTGGAATGAGTGGAGGCAAATGAATATTGACGTTTTGTCAATTGTGATACGTTTTAAACACCTTGCTTTTACCAAAGAAGTATGTTCAGTATCTCATGCACAATGGCTTTGGTTGTACAGAACACAGCAATGAAAGAGCAGAGGACTGGAGGCAGGACCCATCCCCCACCCCCACCCTGAGATCCCATGGGACGACTTTGAAGGTAAGACAAGTCAAAATGTGATCCAGTCTGATCAGATCGGAAAAATCCTCAATGTAAAATTTTCAGCGACGGTCACAAAAACTTACCACACACCTAGCCGGGTGTGAAAATAACTACACAGACTGATGATCATTTGAACTGTGCATTTCCAAATGTTCTAGTCAGAGCAGTTCAAAGGAGTCATCTTTCTTCAATTCTTTTTTTTTCTAATTCTATCTGAAAATGTTTTAAAGTTATGGGTTCAGAATAAAGGTGAAAAGAATCTTGTTGATTGGTATAAAAAGGACAGTCATTGCGTAAGATTAAGCCTACTCTCTTCAATATATCATTTCAAACCAGAATTCTGTAAAAAGTTATTTCATTTTGAACCGTTCCAGTTTATTTCTAATTACCAAAAGGGCAGTTTTACCAAAGGATAATTTCAAGAGGCGAAGGCATATTCAACACCTCAGTATGTCCATATCTCAAAACTTCAGAGAACAGATTGTACTGAAAAATACTGGTAAACAATGCGTTCCCGAAAGAATACAGCCTCCAACAAACGAACAGAGAAAAAAAATGCTAATTGAAATTGTTTTACGAAACGTGTGTCTACTCCCGCCTTGGGATAATAGATGTGTTGAGCTGGTTTTGTTCACTAAGGGACGACATACGATATGTACTTGTCACTTCGCCTCGACAAAGTGATAAAAGTTTTGTACGTATTAAGGACTGCTCGGACAATGAAATATAAGCAGAAAATATGCAAGGATTTCACTTGCGACAGGGAATAAGGATGACGGCCAAGAGGAGCAGCCACTACCATACAGCAGACACCTGGGGAGGAAGGTCACTACAGGGATGACTGCCCACAGCGAGCGGCCACTACAGGGATGACTGTCCGCAGCGAGCGGCCACTACAGGGATGACTGCCCACAGCGAGCGGCCACTACAGGGATGACTGCCCGCAGCGAGCGGTCACTGCAGGGATGTCTGCCCACAGCGAGCGGCCACTACAGGGATGACCACCCACAGATGACTGGTATTGAGTTCTAAGTTTGCATGTTAATTCTCTCACTTTACTTTTTTGCCTTAGAGTGTCGGTCGCGCGATATGGCTTTCGTGGTTGGCAGGGGTGAAAGCGACGTGATTTGATTTGATTTGACCGCCCACGGAGGAGTGTCCACAACAAGCAGGACAGGCCACAGCGGAGCACACCAAGAACAAGGACAGCCCACTGGAGAGACTGCCACCACCAGGGACAGGGGCGACAACCCGAAGAGGTCCCCATACGGAGTGCAGGTGAGACGCGAAAACACGCGTGTGTGTCTGTTACCAATACCCCTCCCAAATGTTTGAATCATTGGTTAAGTTTTCATCAAAAGCACCGTAAGCGATTTTAGAATACACAAATTAAACACACTGAACTTTGGTGGCAGCTCTTTGGGGCAGTGTGTAAAGGTGAAGGGATTCATGAGACATACGTATTGTCCACACACGGTGTTACTCTCTGTCTCTGTGTCTGCATGTATGTGTAATGAATCCCAAAATATTGAGGGTAAACAAAAGTGAACGAAGAGTCCGTGGTTCTATGTTCATTTACGCTTAGCGCCTGCTGCCCGTTTTGACTCCAAGTGAATTGCAGGTACCAGAGCTTCGGGGAAAAGATGAAAAACTCACGTTCAGACTGCGAGGTCTGTGCTGGCTTCTGTTTCAATTCCACATAATTTGTCAACATTCCACTCATGATGTCAAAAAAAAAAATCCTAGTAACTTGAATGAAAACCTTACCCAGTTGCGTACAGCCAGTATTTGCACCATAAACAGTCGCGTTCACTTTTTGGCCAACATGACGATTTCAGTTCTTCGTCATGAAAATCGAGGGCTGACTCGCTTACCATAGACTAGTCGGTTCCAATATGGCCACCAGGACGCCGTAAGAGCAGTAGATACTGCATAATTTCGAAAAACGTGACGGGGTTTAGAGTCATTTTGACACAAAGCGGTCCCAACAGTCAATACTGCAGATATGGCAGCCGGTTTCATGCTCGTTTATTCTCATTTGAATTATTATGGGCAGTTGACAGACCGCTTCAAAAAATCGAAGATAATGAGCTCATACCATTAGACAGACCCTATTTATGATATGCGCACAAGATTAATCATAGCCTTTAACACACACCCAGCCAACCATCTGTTACAACTTTTTCATTTTAGCAGAAGGTACTGCGGTGTGAAGTGCAAAACAAACCGGCTACAGAACTTCTCCGCCTCGGTTATTTAAAACTCCTAATTTGTAGACTACCTACCAAGCATGCCCCCCCCCCCCCCCGCCATCCCAGTACATGTACTGCAGTTTTAAAAGCTCGCTTTAAGTGTGTGTGTGTGTGTGTGTGCGCTTCACTTTAACATCTTTTCTTACTATTCTCTTGGATTTTTTTTTCACCCCCTTTTTTTGCATCCCCATTTTAACTATATGCATTATTTGTATTGGTTCTTGTTCTCTTAGTGTACATGCTGTTTGCGTGTTTGAACGATGCGAAAAATGATTTTCCTTTGTTGATTCTTTGACTTGAATATCTTGAATTTTCACTTTAGTTTACAATGCTGTATTTTCAATGGACCGGTGTTGACAATCATGGCAGCCTTCCATGAGTGTGGTGTTGGAAGTCTACGCCGAACAACTGAACACGATTCACGTTAAAGACCGTCAGGAACAGAATGAGTCATAGCAGGTGCGGTCAGGTGCCTCACGAGTGTAAAGAATACGCAAGTGTGTCAGAAAGTTGCGAGTGATAGAAAACATTGTTTCATCACTTACCGCGTGCCTTGTTAGCTTTCTGCACAGAACTTGCAAAGTTACAATTTTTCGACAGTAATTTTAATGTGTTCGAAATAGAGAGCGAGGTGAGGGATTTTTTTTCAACGTCACTGATGGCATAAGTTGGCCACGATGCAGTTCACACAATACATGTAAATCATAATATGGTTAGATGGCAGGAAAACAATTAACTTAATGTTGAACTAAATTTGTTCAGGTATAGTCAGTTCATCGGTGAGTTTGTACAGAAAATGTTTTCTTTTATTTTTGCATCAACAGGGCCAGTAAACTGTGGCATCAACGGTCACATAAAGCGAAGGGCAGGTCACATGAACTCGGGAGAATGCAACTGAATATATGGAGAGTATTTTTTTTCTTCTTCTGTCTGTCTGTCTGTCTCTCTCTCTCTCTGTCTGTCTTCTCTCTCTCTCTCTCTCTCTCTCTCTCTCTCTCTCTCTCTCTCTCTCTCTCTCAGCGTCATCTTCTAAGTTGCAGTGTTTTTTGTCGAGGGATTCGACGTTTTCCTTTAAACGGTTCAGTGCCCTTTAACAGAGGTTTACTAATGCGCTTATTTCATGGATTGTGTACCCTCTTTCAAAGGTTTTGATGCGCTTTGATAGGATTGTCACATTTCCTTCACAGGTTTTAGGGTGTTCTTTCTCAGTGTGTATTTCTTCATTTCTTGACTTTTATGTTCCAAGGTCTCTTCTTTCCCAAGACGGAGGGCTTTCTTCTGTCTTACGGTTTAGCGTCTTCTTTATTCAGACTTGAGCGTTTTCTTCCCAGGGTTTACTGTCTTCATGCGCAGAGTTTAGCGGTTTTTCCCCAGGATTTAGTGTCTTCTTCATTCACAAAGATTGGACTTAATTTGCTGAAGCCTTGTTTCTTTTTCAGGGTTTAGCGTCGTGTTTTCTGGGTGTTATTGTGCTGTTCTTTCCCAGAGTTTAACTGTATTACTCATTAAGCGTCTCTCCTTCAGTTTTATACTTCTTTGGTTTAGTGCCTTCTTTCCCAGGGATTTGAGTCTTATTCTTTCCCAGGATTGGGTGTCCTTTCCTATGACCAACATGACAGCTCTGGTTTCCCGTGCCAGTTTTCTGTTGGAGAAGGGTACAGAACAGGCGGTACTGGAGGGGATGGATCAGGAGGGTATCAAATGATGACTCCAGTGATGTAGCAGGCCTAATGACTCGGAGACATGGACGCATGTCTTCGGATCCTTTGGGGCTGAGCTGCAAGAGAAGTGTTTGATCCTGTTCCTGAAAAATTCCTTGTGCGCACCTGGTACCTCCCGATGTGTGAGTATTGCTTTTCCCACAGAAAACGATGGCATGGTGATCAGAGTCAACATGTGGATCCCTTCATAGAGATTAATGTCCTCCTGTCATAGGGTCTAGTGTTCATCTCTTCATAGTGATTAATGTCCTGTCATAGGGTCTAGTGCCTGTCCCTTCATAGGGATTATTGTCCTATCATAGTTTAGTGTCTATCCCTTCATAGGGATTATTGTACTGTCATAGGGTTTTAGTGTCAATCCTTTCATAGAGATTAACGTCCTCTCACAGGGTCTAGCATCTATCCTTTCATAGGGATTAATGTCCTGTCACAGGGTTTAGCATCTATCCTTTCATAGGGATTAATGTCCTGTCACAGGGTTTAGCATCTATCCTTTCATAGGGATTAATGTCCTGTCACAGGGTTTAGCATCTATCCTTTCATAGGGATTAGTGTCCTGTCATGGGGTTTAGTGTCTTTATCTTTTCATAGGGATTAATATCCAGTCATGCGGCCTGTGTCTATCCTTTCATTGGGTTTAAATGTCCTGTCATAGGGTTTAGTGTGTATGTAAGAAAAAAGTGTTTAGTGCATCATTTCCTATGACTGATTTTGTAAGTGACTGGGATTAGTGTTTTCTTCCACGGGGTTTGATGACTATTTTTGTCATGATTTGATCAGAGTTTGTTTTTTTACCATTGTGGCAGGATCGAAGAGGACGAGCATTCTCCTGGGAGCGGTGCCAGTCTACCAAAGGACCGTTGCATCACATGGTCGAGTCGCACAAATCGGGGAGGACAGGTATGATACTAGTTCCGGCAGTGAATTTCATGGGTTATCAGTGTTTTCTGGGGAAGTTTTTTTGTTTGCTTGGCAAGTAAGAAACTGAAGACCGTGCATATCACATATGTAGTTGAATCGTACAATGGTCAGAGCCAGTGTAAATAATTCAGTATGAATCACCAAATGGTAACAGTCTTGGGTATGATTTGGTACCATGGCAGCTGAGTTAGAAAGGCATGTTTGGATCCACGTCTCCCAGTGCCTAAAAGAGTTTAGGTTATACACTCATTTTATGTATTCATTTGTGTTAATTCCAAGAACTGAGACACTGATTTTATCAATTTGAGTATGACTTGGTTTGAGACCCATTTGTGTAGTTCACCGAACAAACTTTAGCCTTTGTGTCAGTCATACTGTTTTAAGATTATTTTTATGTATCCGTCATGAACGTGGGGATCGACGGCACTGAAAACAGCAACAGGAGAGACAATGCTCCTGGGACAACTGAAGTGAGATACCGCTGCCATGTACAAAAAGAACACAAGAGAATCGTATACGGAGATGCAAGTGAAACAGGTAAACTGTTCTCTTTTAGCTAAAGAGTGTTGCCAATGCATTTTTGTTTAGACCAGTACTAAACAGCTCCGTCATGCACAAACTAAATACATTGACATTTTGCATGCGTCATGTACATGAAAAGCTGTAACGGGGTAATATTACACTGTCAAAATCATCAGGTGATGTTACTTTTTCTTGTCTTATAAGAATCGCATCGAACTGAGCAAAAACATCCAAATAAATTTATGTACTGACATAATTCACTTGGTAATCACCGGCAAAAAATGACATTAATGAAATGAATGACAGAAAATAAAGGGGACAGAATTTCATGGTGCCACTTTAAAATTGGCCAGGGGGCGCTCGCAACCCCAACAGGTCGCGACATCGGAGGATGAGTGATGAATGAACAAGTGAAATACAGCAGACCCAACCGTGAAAAAAAAAATGACGATGAGTATTGACCTGAATTGATGTAACCAGGTTTGCGCTTGTGACGTTGATAATTGAACTAGTGTAGTATTGCTGTCGATTCGCTGCTTTTATTGCAGATTAAGCTGTAGGTAAAAAGTGATGTGGCCTGCAGTTAGCAATAGCGACCATTGTGCCAGGGCAGGGGTGGTCATTTGCACCAGACTTGACGTGAGTCTGAGGGCAACTACTTCAAACACCGTTAGTAGAGGCGAAGGGAGATTCGACATCTGTGCATATCCAAAATCTATCTCAAAGACATCGTTATGAAAAATAAACTGATAAATGGAAAGTTCTTGAGCAATCAAACGCAAAGAAATTGTCAGTAAAAATGGTATATTCTCTTGTCTTGCATCATAGATTTCATTCTGAGCATTTTCTTTCAAGTGGGTTTTACTCGTAAACGGAAGTGATATGTCCCTTCGGTTCTGTCTACTTATAGAAATATTGTGTGTTAGAAAACCTTTAATATAGAAATGTGATTGAGAAATCATTTAAGGGTTTCATTTCAGACGGGGAATGAGGAGCGTTCACCCGTAGACACGAGGTGCAGTCCCAAGGAATACGCCACAGCTTGGAACAGGGAGGATAGCCAACGAGGGAGACCAGCATCAGGATCAGTAAGGACAGCAACAATACAGACCACCATCAGGAATGTGGAAAGCCGATGGGGGAGACCAGCGTCAGGATCGGTAAGGACAGCAACAATACAGACCACCATCAGGAATGTGGACAGCCGATGGGGGAGATCCCCACCAGGAACAGAGGACTGCTGACAGGGAGATCACCACCAGGAACAGAGGACAGCTGACAGGGAGAGCAGCAGCACAGGAACAGAGGACAGCTGACAGGGAGAGCAGCACACCAGGAACAGAGGACAGCTGACAGGGAGACCCCCACCAGGAACAGAGGACTGCTGACAGGGAGACCAGAAAGAGCCTGAGGGACAGCTAACGGGGCGACGGCCACCTGAGGCAGGGCTGACAACACGAGAGAGAATCCTTTTCGGAGGTGCAGGTGAGACGCTGTGTGTGTGTGTGTGTGTGTGTGTGTGATATCTAACAAAATAAAATCAAAGGTTAACTCAATGGATACAATGCAAGTGAAAAGTAAGGCAGCAGTTCTGTGATGCACAAATTGAATACGTAACTTTTCAAGTTGCATGACGATACCTTTTTTAAAGTCAGCTTTTATGAAGATGAGAGGCGTATATGAGATCCACACATGTTCATGCCCGCCCTGTTGGGGTACCAGAGGATTGCCAACCGATACGTTTATGTAAACGACACACACACACACACACACACACACACACACACACACACACACACTTTGTAAGGATTTAATTGATCGTTTTAGCGTTAATGTGTACTTTACAGAAAACTGGTATTTAATGACTCTTCTTTTTTTCAAGATGTGAACTGAGCCTATTTCTTTTGTGGCAGGATGGAAAATGGTGACCACACGTCAGGAAGCAGTGCCAGTGTACCAGAAGACCATTGAACTGCAGACCAGAGAAGAGGTACCAGCCCTACTGGGCCAGTAAACCCAGAGTTAACTGAGGACAGTTACATTCTCATTTAGATGAAATAAGTGGGACAAGAATAATAAAGAGATACAGATAAGTAGATCAATACATGAAACGTCAGTTGCAACAACCGTATTGTACAGAAAAAAATGGCGGCAAAGAGAGGGTCTGTATCCTTCAGGGCATTGATTTTCGTGTTTTATTCTTCAGGGAGTTGGCAGAATTGGCGAATGAGCTAGTCACGTCGACTCCTTGTCATTAGATCAGTACACGTACTTGTAGATAATCATTCACGCAGCGTTTACGACATGACCCGTAGTTCGATTACTGTGGATAATGAGGAACGCTTATGGCACGCCATCCACTGTTCTAGCCACACCTCTTGCCTCCTCTTCAGATGTGAACGTGAACTGAAGCAAGCACACAGGCATGTACGCACGCACACACACACACACACACACACACACACACACACACACACTCACACACACACGGTTAATATCTTATCATATTCTTTCATGTCAAAGCTTGAAGATATTTGTTCCAGTTTTTCGCGCAGAATACCTCGCTCAGTATATTCGGTTCACCAGCTTTGACTTGCGACTTTTTTGTAAGTCTAGTGAACAGTCCAATTGGTCACTATTTATAATCATTTTTTTTAATGCGGAAGTGATGGAGGGGTAGAAGAGGAGGTGGGATGAGTGGGGAGGGGGGTGATGTTTATAATTTTGTTGATTTTCTTGTTTTTTGTTTTGCTATTATATAGGTAGCTATATATTCTCCCTTCATTCAAATACACATACATTGTCACGCCTAAGCATCCTTATGTATGCACACGTACATGAATATGTAGAAGTCATACAGTTTAGACATGCACAAGTCTTACTCTCTTACTCATGCACTTTTTTTTTTTTGGTCTAATATCACGATTAGTGAAAGACGTTAAATAAATCACACACGTACGCACGCACGCACTAACACACTAGATGAAACATGTCAGATCGTAGAATAGATATGATAATTTGATAAATGTTTGGCGTAGATGGACATTTAGAAAATTCTGCTCTCGACTTCATTGCGTCGCCAAAATTACATGTAAATTTTAAGAGCTCTGTTCGAACAGTGCCCATTTTTCAGAAACAGATTAAGTTATAATATTTTATTTGAACAACCTGATAATGTGGGAAATGCCTAGAATGTATATAAAGGTCATTTCTCATCACCACCACCAGTACTTTTTCTGGACGTAATTTTCGCGACGCAGTTAAGTCGAGAAGAATTATTTTCTAAATGTCCATCTACGCCAAAAATTTATCAAATCATGTGTGAAATGCTGTTCGTTGAGGAAATGTTCATGAGATTTCCCATACATATGTGCATAACAGCAGCTCCACTCACACACGCACACACACGCATGCACACACGCACACGCACACGCACGCACACTCACACACACACACACACACACGCGCCACACACACACAAATATATATATATATATATATATATATATATATATATATATGTGGGAGAGTCCCTGTGTCCATCACATGGTGAACATCACGTAATGTTAAATCCACTGCATTAAGAACAATATTAGAAGTAATTATCATTATTACTTGTAGCCATTTCAAATTTAATTTTACATCCTAGATTTCATGAATTATGTGAGAAAGAAATGTTCCCTTTAAATGCGTAAGTACATGTTCTTCGAACAACGTCCACCGAACTATCCACAATACCGTTTCTCTCCTTTATTCACATTCACAATAATCTATGAAGCGTTAACTATACCTTCATTAACTGCCATTGTTACGCATTTCTTACACGTCGTCTAATTGAGGAATCCCAGCTCTTTGTAAGTGATATAGTGTGTGTTAGATACGAATTCTTCTGAGAGAAAATTTACCATTTTCTTTCAATAATTCTTAAGGAGTATGTCCCTTTCTCTATTCTTTTGTTACATTCAGTAACAATGTTTCCAACGTCATGTTTTGTTTTTTTTTAATTATAGAACGTACTAATTGAGTAGCGCGCATTGACGTTTGGCGTGAAGTTATGGAAAATGGTTGATAGCTTTAAATGTAGAAGACTACAACAGGTTGACATTGGCGTGACAGAATGGCAAAATAGTTGAATAGCTTTGAATGGATAGGACTAGAACAGGTTGACACTAGGACAGTTTGTTGCTTGCATTGATCCATTACATTCTGACCTTGTGTTTCACAAAAGGATTTTATTTACTTCATTTGTTTTGACTTTTTTTTTTCCGCCGCCTTATGTGTGAACTTTCGATATGCCGAAGATGTTCACCAGAAGGAAGAAGGGTTTACGATTTGTTGATTTATGTTATGTGATTAATTAAAGCTCTAGAGCATAAATATATAATCAAATATCAGATAAGTTCCAGGTACCTTGCTCATGCATCTTCTGGTCCGTTTTCCTGTCGCTCTTGTCACGTGCTCTGTCTTTAAGAAACTGAAAAGATATTTTCGAGAGTTTTCAATAAAATGTCGGAAGGTTATGGCGGTAAAATTCAAAGGTGTGTTGATTTAGACAGGATAAGGAATTTCAGAACAGCCACTGCCCACACGAACTCGTGCGTCTTTGAAACCAGATTTTATACAGCACTGTAGCTTCTGCGAAATGGGTTATTGCAGTTACAGGTGTCAGAATGATTTGAGATCCAGATTAAACCACCAAAGTTCTGCATTTGGGCAGATTCCATACTATTTGTACTCACGGGCTGCACAACTTGTTTGATGCTTTCATACTTTGCTGACCAAAGTGCATGTTTCATCACAATTTATGCATAGACTTGAACTTTTACTCTTCCTAGGAACAATATTGACCGTTTAAATGAAGTAAATCACAAGTAGTCACTACCTGTGAATTACCTGCAAACTGTAAAACTTATGTTCTGCGCCACTTCACCTCGACTCCCTGTATTGTTTCGTCTTCTCCAATCATTACAGCTAATATTAGGACAAACGAAAACGAACGGCGGAAGAAAAGAGATCATTGGCACGCTGTTTCAGAAAGGACTTCGATCCCCCCCCCCCCCCCCCCCGAAAAAAAAAAAAAAAATTAACAACGCGATATTTTTTCTTTTTGCCAAATACATCAGTATGTGCCTAAGTACTAAATTAATCACATCAGTATCCTTTCTTCATGTACCCATCTTGTTAAAAGGGTCATTTTTTTGTGTCATCAGGGCAAAAACTGACATCAGATCATAGACAACGGAGACCAGGTCACGTGAATTTGAGACGTGCAGCTTTTATAGGGAAAGCCCTCGTCATGGAGATGCTCTTCACAGACGCCGTCACCCTCGCTGCCTACACCGACGAAGCGCTACTTTGGTTCATCACCTGCTTCGCAGATGCCGGCGCTGAGTTCGGCCTCGCCATCAGCTTGAACGAAAAAAAAAAAAAACATGGTCCAAAACGCCATCAGCACTACCCGCATATCCATCTACGATCATACCCTCGAAGTGTCCACGACCTCACATACCTGGGCGCGACCACGTGCGCATCGGCAAGGCATTAACAGCGATGACCCGCCTAGCGAGAGAGTCTGGGACAACTCCATGCTAACGTCAAACATTAAGATCAAAGCGTGCGAAACCTGCGTGCTGAGCGGTCTTCTCTACAGAAGTGAAACATGGACCCTGTACTCAAGACGAGAACACAGACTGAACGCCTTCCACCTGCGCTGCCTTAGAAGACTTCTGGGCTTCACTTGGCAGGACCGCATCACCAGCAAGGACGCCCTGGCCAGGCAAGGATGCCTAGCACGTTCGCCTTGCTGACGCAGAGATGTCTACGCTGGCTTGGCCACGTCAGCCGCACGGACGACGGTCGCGTCCCATAGGACGCTGTACAGCGGGCTCGCTACAGGCTCCAGACTCGCAGGACGGCCCGCCCAATGCCGTAAGGATGTATGCAAGCGTAACCAGAGCGCAGGCAGCCTCGACCCAGCAGACCTGGAGACAGCAGTTTCAGACCGGGTCAGCTGGCGGTCCACCATCAAGGCCGGCTTCAAACAGAGCAGAGCAGAGGAGCGAGGTCCAGTGAGAAGAACGGAGGCACCGCCGATGGCAAAGAATTGCGTCGGCACCAAACAGACGCTCATGACCGAGACTTCACCTGCAGCAACTGCAACAGAGTCTGCCGCTCGGGGATCGGACTCTTCAGCCACAGCAGTCGCTACATCTCCGCATCTGACTGATCCACGGCGCAACACCATCGTCTCTTGAGACGGACGGATGCCATCATCAAGAAGCTTTTTTTATACAGATTTTTGCTGTTAGTTTTTTTTTGTTTTGTTTTGTTTTGTTTTTGGATATAGCAAGAATGTATGTGTGTGTGTGTGTGTGTGTGTGTGTGTGTGTGTGTGCGCGCGCGCGCGTGTGTCCGTATATGTGAGTGTGTGTGAGAGAGGGGGAGGGAGAGAGAGGGGGGGGAGGGAGGGAGAGGAGTTAAAGGTGGGGGAAGCGTCTACTTATTGTCGGTTTAATTTTCAGAACAAGAATTTAGTAGTCCTTTCCCTTGTCTTCTCTTTCTTTATTCATTTATCTCTTCTCCCCCCCCCCCCCCCCCCCCTCGCTCTCTTTCTGTCTCTTTCTCTCTGTGTCTTCTTTCTCACTCTTTCTTTCTCTGTCTTTCCCCTCAGCCCCTAGCCGTCTCTCTCTCCTTTTCTTTCTCTTGCTATGTAGATCCACACGTAAAAGTTCATAAAAGCTCAAAATACCTTCTAAGTAAGGTGCTGTTATGAAGGAATCTGTTTTCTGTTTTATCATGGTCTCAATTACGAGGTGATTGGGACTGTTCACTATTGGAGGTGCGGTGATGTACATACCCTTTTTTTCCTTTTTTTTTGTTTTCTGTTGTAGTGTTGGTATATTTTTTGCTACCCATCAAAGAGAAGTTAGATAGTAGCGTTGATTATGTATGACTAGTACATGTAATTAATGAAAAATGCAATATAGGTAGAGATAACGCCCCCCCCCCCCCCCCCCCCCCCCCCCCTTGCTCTTAACAGTCTGGACGGTTCTTCTGTTGTGTACAGCGTACTGAAATGCGCATCGGCAGAAGATATTGATCCCCCCTCCCCTCCTCCCAATCCCCCTCTTTATTTTTTTTTTTTCTTTTATATTTCAGCTGTAATAATTATTGTTGAACAATGATAATCACTGAAGCTGATGGAGGATGCCTGCAGACAAAAGTTAATGCGAGAGGTGGATTGGGGACATGGATAAGAGGCGATGATGACAGTATTGCTGGTTATCATTCTTCCCGATATTCTTAATGATAATGTTGTGTGTGTGGTCGCTGATGAATGATGTTGACAGATGAGTCTGATCGATGACTTGGTGGAGAAACTGATGGCGGATGTTAAATCAATGGAGTGGGTGAATGTTTCGATGGATGGTATGAATCAGATATATTGATATATGGTATTCATTGATGAAGTAGATTGATGTGATGATAACGTTGATCGAAGCTGAGAGGTGAGGTGGATGAATTACATGGATTTCTTGAAGGATTGATGATGTTGATATGTTGATATGTGATACAATTTGATCATAGTGATTGGTGACTTGGATAGGTAATCTGTAAAGCTGAGGTTGATCGGTGAAATTGATGGCAATACTGGTGGATGATGAAGGGCCATTTTTGTATGCAACAGTGAAGACTCCACGAAAGAAACCATTTTTGTTAGAAGATAATATAACCCCCCCCCTCTCTCTCTCTCTCTCTCTCTCTCTCTCTCTCTCTCTCTCTCTCTCTCTCTCTCGCTCGCTTGCCTGTTCCGCTTCTTTCCTCTGCAAGGCAAACAGAGTTTTGATTTTGTTCTCTCTCTCTCTCTCTCTCTCTCTCCTCTCTCTCTCTCTCTCTCTCTCTCTCTGTCCCTCTTACTCTTCTCTCGTTCACTCGTCTGTTTCCGCTTCCTTCCTCCGCAAGGCAAAACCATGATAAAGACTCTCGGTCGAGTTATCTCCTTTCCCCTCTCTCTCCCCGTCATCTCTGTCTCCCCTCTCGATATCCACCTCTCCTCTCTCTCTCGTCCTCTCTCCTTCTCATCCTCTAGAGTCTCATCCTCTCTCCTCAACTCCGTTCCGTGATCCTCTCCCTCCATTACTCTCTGAGTCTCCCCATCTCTTGCTCCTCTCCTCTTCTGTCATTGTTCTCGGAGTCTCCCCTCTCCTCCTCTCTCCCTCCGCTCGCCCGCTCTCTCCTCCTGCCTCCTCTTACCTCTCCTCATCTTCCTCTGCTCTCTCTCTCCTCTCTTCTCTCTCTCCTCTCTCTCCTCTCCCCCCTCTCCCCTCTCTCATCGTCTTCCTCTCTTCTCTCTCTCTTGCTCTCACCTCCTCCTCTCTCTCTCCGGACGTCTCCGCTCCCCAAACTCCTCTCTCACTCCTCTGTTCGCTCTCCCCCCTCTCTCTCTTCTCCGCCTCAGCCTCGTCCCCTTCTATCATCTCTGCTCCTCTCCTCTCCACCTCCTGCTCTGTCTCACTCCTCCTCTCTCGACGGGTCGCCTCTCCTCCTCTCCTCCCCCGCCTCTCCTCCTCTCCCTCCCCCTCAATCCTCCCCTCTCTCAATCCTCTCCTCTCTCCTCCTCCTCGCTCCCTCTCCTCCTCCTCTCTCGGCACCTCGTCTCTCCCCTCTCTCCCTCGTCGATTCTCTCTCATCCCTTCCTCTCTCCTCGCTCTCTCTCACCTCTCCTGTCTCTCTCTCTCTCTCTCCAAGTCTCTCAGCTCCCTCTCGTCCTCCCTCCTCCTCCGCTCTCGCCACGGGGTCATCCAGATCATCCCAGCAATCTCTCCTCCAAGTTCTCCTCCTCTCTCCGCCCTCTCTCCTACATCCTGCTCTCCCATCCCTCCTCCTCTCTCCATGCTCTCCTCTACTCTCCTCCTCCCTCCCTCTCATCCTCTCCTAAGCGCCTCCCGTACGCCCTCCTCTCTCATCTGTCTCTCTCTCCTCTCTCTCCTGTTCATCTCCCGTCCTCTCTCTCCTCATCCCCAATCTCCCTCCTTGATCGCGCATCTCCCTTCCTCTCTCCCCTCCTCCTCCCTCTCTCACTTCTCTCTGCCTCCTCCGCCCTCGAATCATCTCTCCTGTTCTCTCTCATCTCCTTCTCTTCTCATCTCCCCTCTCACTCTCTCTCTCCTCTTCTCTCTCTCCTCCCTTCTCACTCCTCCTCCCCCCACTCTCTTCTCCTCTCTCTCTCTCCTCCTCAACTTCAGTCCATGTCTCCTCTCCTCTGGTCCTCTTCTCCTCTACTCTGCTCTCTCCTCCATTGCGCTCTCCTCACCATTCATCGTCTCCTCTCTCTCTGCTCACTTCTGGTTCCCTCTTCAGCCTCCTCATCGGCTCTCTCCTCACTCCATCTCACTCTCTCGCGCCGACTTTCCTTCTCCCCTCCTCCTCCAATCTCCTCTCCTCACTTGCCCCTTCTGTCACTCTCCTAAACCCCTCTCTCCCTCACTCGTCTCTCTCCCCTTCCTCCCTAGTCTCCTCTCCCGATTTTGTTCTCCGTCTCTCTCTCTGATTCGCTCTCCTCTCCAGCTCTCTCCCCTCTCTCCCCTGTCGGGACTCCTCCCACTCTCTCATCCGCCTCTCCTGCGATCCCTGCCGTGGCGACTCTACTCCTTGATGGCCCTCCCTCATCGAAAACCTCATCCCACCCTACTCTCGTCTCTCTCTCGTCTCCCCTCTCTCTCCCGCCCCGCTCTCACCCTCATCTCTCACTCTCAAAATCCTCCCTCTCCCTCTCTTTCCTCTCCTCTCTCCCTAATCATCTCTCCCTCTCCTTCCTCCTCTCCTCTCTCCTCCCCTCCTCTCCTCTCTCGCCCTCTCTGTCTCTTTCCTCTCTCCTCTCGCTCTCTCTCTCTCCCTCGTCTTTCAGCTTCTCATTTCTCCTCTCTCCCTCTCTCTCTCTCTCTCTTTACTCTCCTCTGGCTCTCTCCCCTCTTTGTCCCTTCCTGCGTCCTCCCCATCCTATTCTCTCTCCTCCCCCTCTGCTCCTCTCATCTCTCTCCCATCCCTCCCTCTCCTCTTCCTCGCTCTCTCTCCCTCTTCTTTCTCTCTCCTCTGCCTCTCCACTCATCCCCTCTCTTCCCATCGCTTTCTCTCTCTCTCATATGAACTTTTTTGTCTCTCTCATTCCACTCTCAATCTTCTCTCCTCTCTCTCTCTCCTCCTCGCTCTTCTGTTTCTCTCGCTCCTCTCTCTTCCTCTCCCTCCGCTCCCTCCCCCCTCTCTCTCCCCATCTTCCTCCGTCTCTCGTCCTCCCTCCTCATCGCTTCTCCAGTGTTCTCTGACCATCTCTCTTCTCTCCCTGCTCTCTTCCATCACGCATCTCTCTCTCTCTCTCCTCTCTCCTCTCTCTCTTGGTTCTCCTCTGCCTCTCTCTCCTCTCTCTCCCTCCTCCTCCTCCTCTCCTCTCCTTCTCTCTCCTACACTCTCTCTCTCTCTCTCCTCCTCCTCATCCGCTCCCTCGCCTTCTCTCTGCTCACCCGTCTCCCTCTTTGCCGAGCTCCATCTCCTCCACTCAACTTTTCCTCTCTCGCTCTCATCCCTCCTCTCCCTCGCTCCACTCCCCTCCTCTACTCCTCGCTGCCTGTCCTCCCCCTCTTCATCCCTCTCTCCCTCTTCTCGTCCTCTCTGCCCTCCCCTCTCTAACAGATCCTCCGCCCTGGCCCTGTCTGCGATCCTCTCTCCTCTACTTTCTCCAACTCGCTCTCTCTCTCTCTCCTCGGCTCTTGTGTCCTACCCTCCGCTGCAAGGCATCTCGGTAAAGATTCTGCAACCACTCTTTGGATTCCATCTCTCTCACTCCCCGTCCCTCTTTCGCTCCCTCTCCTCTCTCCTCTCTCCCTCCTGGGCCACTCTCCTCCTCTCTCTCTCCTCTCCACTCCTCGTCTGGCCCCATCTCTCTCTCTCTCCTCTGCTCTCTCGCTCTCTCCCTCCCTCTCCCTCCCTCTCCTCTCTCCCCTCTCCATCTCTCCTCCTCTCCTCTCTCTCGCTCCCTTCCTACAAATTGACAGGGGATGTGACAGAATGTTATTGATGGATAGAATTAGAAAAAAAATGTTAGTCATGTTGGGTGTTGGTTATGTGGCAATATGTGATACAAGGCGATGCAGATTATTGCTGTTCACAAATGATATCCATGGATGATGTTGTTTAAACCATGTTTGATTAGATGATGTTTATAGAGAATGCTGACTGGAGAGGTCAACTCCAATTACGTTGATGGGAGATAATCATATATATGCAAAATGGGTTATGCTGGGGTGAGGTTGATGTGTATTGTTGATGGATGGAGTTGGTAGATGAAGCGGATTGATGACTTGGGGAACAATGAGATAAATAACACAATGTATATACATGATGGTAACTGATGAGGTTGATCAAAGCTGTTGAATCGCTACTTGATAGATATTATTGACGATTTGATGATTATTGATGATTTGATGACCTGATGGACCCTCTTTTTTTTGTGCATATTAGTAATGTTTGTAACAGAGTTCGTCGCAGAGCAATATAGGTGGACAGGAGTGAGTTCATGTGCGCGCGCGCGCGCCCCAACCCAACGCCCCCCCCCCCCCCCCCCTTTTTTTTTTTTTTTTTTCTCAGTATTCTAGATCAACGCGGAAGGTAATGAGAAGAAATTTTTCGTATGTTCTGATCTTCTCTCTTTAAGCGTAGCCTATGCTGATTGAAGCTGATGTTGGAGTTTGCTTGTTTTATTTCTTCTTGAAAAGTTGTTACTGGTAATCTGTCCGTTAAACTTCTGCTTTGTATCATTTTGATATTGAAGGGAAGTGGGAAGTTTTGACGGGCTATGTACATAAGTTACGCAGAATGGCATTAAGAGGTGTGGATGATGAGTTTTTGTTTAGAGGTGACTGGTTGTTGGGAAGGAAGGTGAAGCTACTGATGTCACTATTTTTTGAATAATCCTTGAAAAGCTTTGGCAACATTATGCTTTTTATACATCACCTATTTACAGGGAGATCTCCCCCCCCCCCCTTCCCCACGAGCTAGTTTCTTCTTTTTCTTTTTTTTTTTTTTTTTTTTTTTTTTGTTTGTTTGTTTGTCTTCGTACACCTCTTCTCCCGTTCCTTCTTGCGTGCCCCCGCGCGCGCCCCCCTTCCTCCGCACTCCCCCTCCCCGCCTAACCGCTACCCCCCCCCCCCCCCCCCCCCCCCCCCCCCCCCCCCCGCCTCATGCCCGTTTTCTTTTTTGGACTGTTATCTTATTTAAAATTAAAATACACATGGTGCATACCCCCCCCCCCCCCCTTGCCCCGTCCCCTTCCCATCACGCTCTGCGCGTGACAAAACATGAGTCGCCCCGAGTGTCCCTGTCCTTGTAGACAGTCCGTTGAATTGTATTCACAGATAATTGAACTTGAGGCACACATACGCGCGCCTGATGTGTGTTTCCACGCCCCATCGTACCCGCTGACCCCTCTCCCTTCCTTTTTTCTTTTTTTTTTTCTTTTTTTTTTTTTTTAAGCGAGTGAGCGAAGGTGAGTGCGTGCGCGCGCTTTTGTGTGTGTGTGTGTGTGGTGTGTGTGTGTGTAAGCGCGCGCGCGCGCGTGCGCGTGCACACTTTTGTATGTGTGTGTGAGTGCATGTGTATGGCAGTCACTTTGTTGTGTATGCTTACTTTGTTATTATGCTTACAGAATCAAAAGCATACGTTTCACCTTTTTGAAAGTCAGGCTTGTTTTAGTTTGACACTGCTTTGTGTAAATGTTCCATTTGCTTTATTGGTATATTGCATCCTTTTTCTTGTTTTTGTTCTTGCGGTTGTTCGTCTTCTTCTTCTTTCTTCTTCTTCTTCTTCTTCTTCGTCTTCTTCTTCTTCTTCTTCTTCTTCTCTGCGCCAGTCGCTTGCCTGCGTTGGTCAAGCAAATTTTGACTCATTGGATTTATTTATTTTTGTTTGATACATCATTCTCCTGTATTTTTCTTCTGTCGGTGAGTGTAAATTATGTCCACAGACATGTTTTTCTTATTCTTTTGTTTTAAATATTTCAGATTTTTGTGTGTGCTATTTTGTTCCCTTTGGACTGGGAATTGTTTTTTCTTACCTCATGTAATCATCAGCTATCAATTGGTTTGGACAATGGTTCTTATTTTTTATTTAATGTATGTAAGAACATTTTCATGTTGGACCTAGCAGAACAATATATATTTTTTCCCTTCTGTGTAAATAATGGATAGTAACATATCTATATTATCGGTTAACTGCCAAGGCCTGAATGGACCTCAGAAAAGACGAGATGTCTTTCATTATTTGAGAAACAAACACTGTTCTGTCTATTTCTTACAAGACACGCATTTTGAAAAAAAAATGGAGAAACATGTTTTAGCGGAGTGGGGTTATCAAGGATATTTTTCAAGTAATACATCAAATGTAAGAGGTGTTGCGATAATGTTTAATAATAATTTTGAGTTTAAAGTGAAAAGGGTTGTTAAAGATAATTCGGGGAATTATGTTATGGTTGTTATTCAAATACAAAACGTCACCTTCCTTTTTGTTAACATATACGGGCCCAAATAAGATGACCCTGAGTTTTATAACAATATTAAACTGAAGATAATGGAACTTAATGTACAAAAAATTATATGGGTGGAGATTTCAATTTAGTACTTGACCCGGTGAGGGATTACCATAATTATAAACACATAAATAATCCTAAATCAAAGGACACAGTTGAAAGCATGATGGAAGACCTCGATTTAAATGATATTTGGCGAGAATTAAACCAAGAATGTCTCCGTTTTACCTGGCGAAGAACCAGCCCTTTTCAGCAAGCAAGGTTAGACTTCTTTCTAATCTCGGATTCAGTGGTTTCGTTTGTAGATGATGCAGATATTGACTGTGGATATAGAACAGATCACTCCGCTATCCTACTAAAACTAAGATTTAAAGAAAATGTGAAACATAACACTTTTTGGAAGTTCAATACTTCTCTCTTTTGAAGGATAAACTATATCTAGATGAAATAAATGCTGAAATAAAGAATGTTAAAGAAGAATACTCGATACACACAAATAATAATGAAATATCTGACGAAGAGATTCAATTTTCCATCTCTGATGACGTGTTCTTAGATTTCCTTCTGATGAAGATACGGTCAAAAACTATCTCATATGCTACGATGAAAAAAAAGAAAACAACAGAAGAAGAAAAAACGGTTGGAACAAGACATTCGTAGTATAGATAAAATTGAAAGTAAGAGTGAACAAGACGTTAGGGTTATAGAAGTCAAAAAAGAACAATTAAAAGAGATACGGGAAAAAAGAATAGAAGGAGTACTATTGAGGTCGAGGGCCAGATGGATAGCTGACGGAGAGAAAGTAAGTAGCTATTTTTGTAATTTAGAAAAACGTCATTATGTTAGTAAAAATATGCCAAGACTCATAGACCAGCAAGACAATATTTTAGTGAAACAGAAAGACATTATCCAAGAGGTACAGAGATTTTATAAGTCTTTATATGCTGAAAGTGGTGTACAAATTGTGAAATTAAAGATTTAGTCAATAATGTTCCATGCTTGGATGATACAGAGGCAAGTGAATTGGAGGGCGAAATTACACTAGAAGAAGCTACTTGTGCCCTGAATAATATGAAACATAATAAAAGTCCAGGCACAGATGGTTTTAGTGCAGAGTTCTTTAAAGTGTTTTGGAAAAAGATAGGGATATTTGTTGTTAGAGCCCTAAATGCAAGTTTTCAGAAAGGGGGAACTATCTTGTGCACAGAGGGAAGGTATTACGTGCATTCCTAAAGGTGACAGGCCAGACAATACATGAAGAATTGGAGACCTATCTCACTTTTAAATGTCATTTATAAAATCGTATCTTCTTGCATTGCTAATCGTTTGAAAAATGTACTACCACATGTTATTAATGAAGACCAAACAGGATTTGTTAGAAATAGATACATAGGTGATAATTTGAGATTAATCTATGACACAATAGCCTACTTAGATAAGCACAATTTACCAGGATTATTACTGAACATAGATTTTGAAAAAGCTTTTGACACAATTAATTGGGAATTTATGTTTAAGGTATTAAAAGCTTTTGGATTTCAAGAAGATATATGCAGATGGATAAATGTGTTTTATAGCAATATAAAATCTTGTGTTTATTGTAAATGGTCAGGTATCAGACTGGTTGGAAGTAAAAAAGAAGATGCAGACAAGGAGACCCCGTATCCCCCTATTTGTTTGTACTTTGTGTCGAGGTGCTAGCTATAATGGTAAGAGAAAATCCAGATATTCACGGGATCAGAATGAATAACATTGAATACAAACTGTCTCAATATGCTGATGACACTGAATTCCTGCTTGCAGGGGATAGAAAATCTTTTGAAACATGTATCGACGTTCTTGCTCGGTTTGGGTGTGTGTCAGGCCTCCATATGAACAAAGGCAAAACTAGCGCTATTTGGTTGGGAAGCAAAAAACTAGTGAAATCCGTTACATGGAACATTTGGGAATGGACTGGAATCCATCAAAATTTAAAATACTTGGAATGTGGTTTACGAACGATCTTAGAGAATGTATTAACATAAATTATTCGGAAAGATTGACAGATATAAAACATTTATTCAAAGTATGGGTAAAACGACAGATAACTCCACTTGGCAGAGTTGCCATACTGAAATCAATTATTCTTTCAAAATTGACTCATTTGTGGCTACTTTACCGAATCCACCTGATATATTTTTTCAGACATGTCAACGTATCTGTTACAAATTCGTTTGGAATAAAAAGACAGATAAAATTAGCCGCAAAATTTCACACAAAAGTATTAAAAATGGTGGCATTGGTATTCCTGACTTAAAGACATTGTTTTTATCTTTGAAGCTGTCTTGGATTAGAAAAGCGGAAAAATCAACTCATAAATGGAAACATATTTTGTTGAAAAACTTTCCCAAATGGCCTCTGATTAATAAATTTGGTCCTGAGTTTGTCTCCAGTTTTGCAAAATACAATCACTTTTGGAAGGATGTCTTCGAGGCAATGAATGTTTTCTATTATAAATGTACACCTAAGAATTCCGCGGAACTTCTAGCCGAGCCGATTTTTTTTACAATAAACGAATTCAAGTAGGGAAGAAATTTATTGTTTCCAGAGAGCTTACAAACAAAGGTATCTACAATCTTGCGCAGTTTTTTTGATGATAATGGGAGATTTTGTCGCATATGCGGTTCAAAGAAAATATAATGTAAACATTGACTTTGTTACTTTTGCCGGTTATACATCAGCAATAAACGATTGCGTGAAAAAGTATAATATTACGATCAAGGATAATAAACATCTAAACGAATCACTTTGTTTTAGGAACATATTTGCAATTAACAAAGGCTCAAAACTGTACTATGATGATATAATGGTAGAAAATAATCTGAGACCAAAATGCTGTTACAAATGGGACTTAAAGCTCTCAACAATCCATGACTGGAAATCGTGCTTCCACTATATACATGAAATAAATGACGTAAAGCTTAAATGGTTTCAGTTGAAGATTGTACATCGATGCCTAGGTACGAACATTATCCTAAAGGAAATTGGAATAGTTGATCACGATACTTGTAATTTCTGTGGAATGCACAAGGATAGTATTGATCACATGTTTTGGAAATGTGACATCGTACAGGTTTTTTTGGAACAATCTCATTGATTTAATGAAAGAAAGGTGTATAATGCAAGAAATGTACGATTAACAGAAACATTTGTGTTGCTCGGTTATGACAGTAACATTTTTGCAGACAGCATCTTTTCTTTCTTAATATTGTTTGCAAAATACTATTTGTATACTTGTAAACTAATGAAAAACAAAATCCACAGATGTCTGTCTTCCTGAAAAAATTAAAATTCAGATATAAATCGAAAGAATATAATGCCTGTTTACAATTAAACCAGAAAAAATTCTCTAACAAATGGATAACATACACACCATTATTATCTGACGACTAATCAATCAATAATATACTTTACAAAATACAGTTATACGTATAATAAACAATTATATCGGATTGTGTCAATTCATTCGATTCACCTAACAATCATTATCCTTTGCCCATCTGTTCTCTTATGATCAGCATACACTTAATTTCAGGTGATCATTTTTTTTTTTCTTCTGAAAAATGGCTACCTTTGTTCCCGCATGTAATCAAATATTTCATATTAGTATGTTACACTACATATGGTTGATATAGGTCTTGTTTGCCCATGTACTCTCCACTGTGTTTTACAGCTTGTTTGTCCAACATCCAAAACCTGATTTAAAACATGTTACTGAAAACATTTGAGGTCACGTACAAACCCAATCCAATCTCTCTCTCTCTTCTCCCCTCCATCCGTCTCTCTCTCTCTCTCTCTCTCTCTCTAACTATTTTTTGCTAGCTTTATGTTTGATTCACTTATTATGATTATGATTTCTTTTATGTATTTGTTATTGTCATTTTGTTAAAGCAATTAAAAGGTTAAAAAAAAAAAAAAAAAAAAAAAGAAGCTTTTTTTTTTTTTTTTTTTTTAAAAAACCAGGGAGGCATTTTCTTTCTCTTCTCTGTCCTCTCTTCTGTATCATCTCCCTGTATTACTTTCGCATTATCACTAGGGTTCATTCAAAGTCACTTTCTTTTACATGATTTTAGTACCCTTTGAAAGGGATTGACTGACACCGTCAGGTTGCATATCTTTTCTTTCAAAGGTTTTTTTTTGTTTTCATAGGATTGTCTTCTAATGGCTCACACTGTGTGTTCTTCTCCTCTGACGAATTTTAGCGTCTTCTTGCCTGCTGTTCATCACTACCTTCTAAATGTACATATGTTTTCCTTCCCCGTGTTTAGTGCCTTCCTTCCAGGGCGTAGCGTCTTCTCTGTTCAGAGATCTTGGTGTTTTCTTGCCATGGTTTAGCATCTTCATTCAGGTTTAACGCCATTTGCCAGAGTTTACTGTTTTCTTTCCCACGATTTAAATGCCTTGGGTTTTTTTTTTTACCCCATTGTCGAAGGTCGTCTTCTGCTACAGAGTTTAAGTCTACTTTCCCAGGGTTTAATCAATATTTTTGTCTTTCATATTGAAATATGTTGAGCTTTTTTTTTTTACCTTCTGCTACAGAGTTTAAGTCTACTTTCCCAGGGTTTAGAGTAGGCCTATTCTTCACTCTCATATTTTCCCACGATTTGGTGCCTTTCCTTCGTGGTTTAGTATCTTGTCTTCCACTGGATTTAGAGAGGTCTTTTTTCCCACGTGTTTTAAAGTCTCTTTCCCGGGATGAAGTGTCCTCCATATGATCAACATGGCAGCTCTGGTTTCCTATGTAGTTTTCTGTTGAACAAAGGTGCAGAACAGGCGGTACCAGAGGGAATGGTTCAGGAAAGGCAAAGATTCACTCCAGTGTTGTAGCACATTTCATACCTCGGAGTTCTGGAACGTGGACGCATGTTTTCAGATCGTTTGGGGCTGAGCTGCAGAGCTGGTGAGGAAGTCTTTGATCCTGTTCCTGAAAGGTTTCCTTGTGATCACCTGGTACCTCCTGATGTGAGCATCCTTTCTTCCTCAGAAAGCCTGACGTGGTGATCAGAGTCAGCATGTAGATCCTTTTACATAAAATGCTCTCGTTCACAGGGTTTTAGCGTCTGTGCCTTAGCGCTGAGGATCTCTTCTTTCCTGACCTTTTATCTCGGATTTTAGTGTATTCTTACTCGTGGTTATTTTGTACTCTTCTTTGTAAGGATTTTGTGTATTGTTTTCAAATTCAGTATGTACTTTACAAAAGTTGATGTTTAATGACTCTTGCTTTGTCAAGATGTGAACTGAGCCTAGAAGACCGTGAAAAAATAGACCAGAGAAGAGGTATCGTACCTTCACGGCCAGTAAACCCATAAATGTTAACTTCGGACAACTACATTCTCAGATGAAATAAATAGGACACTAATACGTGTAGAGATAGATCAATACATCAAGTGGCGGTAAAATGGGCGTTTGTACCCATCAGGGGCATTAATTTTCATGTTTTATTCTTTAGACAGTTGGCAAAATTGGTGAATGAGCTGGTCACGTCGATTCCTTGCCATCAGATTAGTGAACGTACCTTTAAATCACTTGCACAGAGTTTTAAAACGACATGACCAGTAGTTTGATTACTTTTCCCTTTGTATAATGAGGAACGCTAATAGAGCAATATCCACTCTCCCAGCCACATTTCTCGCCTACACCTCTCTGTGACTCTGCCTTTACTTGTTCCTTTAATTTTCTTTTTACATTTTATTCTTATTCCTTACTATCGTCCACTGTTTTCCTGCCTTTTCGGCCCATCCAGCTTTCTTCACACACATTTTCATTTTTTTCTTCCCTCATGAAAATGCCGATGGTGAATAAATCGGACGGAATGGTGTGTGTCTGGGAGAGATGTGTGGAGGCCTAGTGAGTGTCCAGTTTGTTTGCCTTTTTTTATTTCAATGGGTGGGGGAGGCTGGGGGGGTAGGGGGAGAGCGAAAGGAGGATAGCTAATCAATATTTTGTCTTTCATATTGAAATATGTTGAGCTTTTTTTTTTTACCTTTCTTATGACCTACAGTATTCAGTGTTGTATTTCATTTTATGAAATGTTGATGAAAACCAAACTATTGTTTTGGGGAATGTGTAAGATGGTGTTATTACTATCGCTGGCATTGTGCATTATTTCTTTACATTTTAGTAGTACCAGACACAGTGTTACACTTTATAGAAATGTAAGCGTAATGCTTCTGTCCAGTCTTTGCAATGGCTTGCCTTTGGTACCCTGTTGCAAATATTGCAGCAACATATACCATATTGTGAAGAATACTTAAACACATGGGTTTTTTTTTTTTTACATTTTTTGTGGGTGTGTTTGCCTATGTGTTCTTAAAAACTAATTTTGTGTTGGTTTTGTGTGTGTACATATGACTGTCCCCATGTGGAAGCAGTGTGTGTGTGTGTGTGTGTGTGTGCGCGCGCGCGCGCTTGCACACACGTTTGTATGCGGTGGTGGTGCAGGGGTTTTTCACTATTCTACACCTTCTGGAAATCCTGTCCTTGAAATTTCTTCTTTTTCTCTGTGCCTTTGTGACCCGACTTTACGTGTTCCAATAATTGTATTTGCATTTCGTTCTAATCAATATTGTGTCTTCTGTATTGAAATCTCTTGACCTTTTTCTTTCTTTTTTAAATGTAAGCGTCATGCTGCTGTCCAATCTTTGCAATGGTCTGCCTTTGGTACGCAGATGCAAATATTACAGCAACATGCCATATTGTGAAGAGTATATAAGCACATGATTTTTTGAAAATATTTTTGTTTGGTGTGTTTGCCTATGTGTTAAAAATGAACTTTGTGTTGGTTTTGCGTGTGCACATGTAACTGTGCCCATGTGGAGGTGTGTGTGTGTGTGTGTGTGTGCGCGCGTATGTGTGTGTGTTTGCTTGCGCACTCTTTGTATGTGGTGGAGTTTTTTTTTTTTTCACTTTTTTCTACACCTGGAAATTTTGTCCTTGTAGTTTCCTCTTTTCTGTTACTTGTCCTTTACATGTTCCTTCAGTTATGTTTTGACATTTTATTCTAATCAGTATTTTTGTCTTCTATATTGAAATATGTTGAGGCTGGGTTTTTTTTACCTTTCGTATGACTTACGTGTTCAGTGTTGTATTTCATTGATGAAATGTTGATGAAAACCAAACCACTGGTTTGGGAATGGGGTATGATGGTGCTATTACTATCACTGGCATTGTGTATTCCTATTTCTTGACATCTTTAGTGCTGGATACAGTGTTATACTTTATACAAATGTAAGCGTCATGCTGCTGTTCAATCCTTGCAATGGCCTACCTTTGGTACGCTGTTGCAAATATTACAGCAACATACCTTGTTGTGAAGAGTACATAAGCTCATGTTTTTTCATATTTTTTCGGTGTGTTTGCCTATGTGTTCTTAAAAACTATTGTGTTGGTTTTGTGTGTGTACATATGACTGTGCCCATAAGGAGGTAGTGTGCGTGTGCGTGTGTGTGTGTGTGTGTGTGTGTGTGTGTGTGTATTCACTTGCGCACACATTTGTATGTGGTGGTGGTGGAGGGGGTTTTCACTTTCTATTCCTTCTGGAAATTGTGTCCTTGTAATTTTCCTCTTTTCTGTGCCTCTATGTCTCGACCTTTACAAGTTGCTGTTTGACATTCTGTTCTAATCGTTTTTGTCATCTACACTGAAGTGAGAGTTTTATTTTACCTTTGTTATGACTAACAGTATTCAGTGTTGTATTTCATTTGAAATGTTCATGGAAACCAAATCATTGGTTTGGGGAATGTGTATGATACTACAATCACTGGCGTTGTGTATTCTATATTTATGACATCTTTAGTGCCAGATACAGTGTTATGCTTAGTAGAAACGTAAGAGTCATGCTGCTGTGTCAATCTTTGCAATGGCCTACCTTTGGTACGCTGTTGTAAATATTACAGCAACATACCGTGTTGTGAAAAGTGCATAACGAGGGTTGACTGCCAGAACCCAGTATCTCATATGCATATATATATAAGGGATACTGGGTTCTGGCAGTCAACCCTCGATAAGCACATGAATTTTGAAAATATTTTTGTCGGTGTGTTTGCCTACGTGTTCTTAAGAACTAACTTTTGTGTTGCTTTGTATGTGTACGTATGACTTCCCATGTGAAGGCATTGTGTGTATGTGTGCTTACTTGCGCACAAGTTTGTATGTGGTGGAGGGTTTTTTTTTTCACTTTTTTACACCTTCTGGAAATTCTGTCCTTGTAATTTCCTCTTTTCTGTATCTCTGTGTGACTCGGCCTTTACAGGTTCCTTTAATTATATTTTTACATTTTTTTATTCTGTACTATCGTCTATTGGTTTTCTTCCTTTCTGGTCAATTCAGCTGTCTTCACACTTTCTCCATCTTTTCTCCCTCATGGAAATGATGGAGTAATCGGACAGAATGGTGTGTGTGTCTGAGAGAGGTGTATGGAGGCCTGGTGAGTGTACTATTTGCATGTTTACCGTTTTATTTTTTTGGGGGGAGGGAGGGGGGAAGGGAGGACAGCTGATCAATATTTTTGTCTTCTGTATTGAAATCTCTCTCTCTCTCTCTCTCTGTCTCTGTATGTCACTTTGTTTTTACCTGCCTTTTGACTTATCCAGTGCTGTATTTCACTTGATGATGAACTTTTGCTGAAAAAAATGCTTTGTGGAATGTGTATGATGCTGATGTGGATGAATGTCACTGACATTGTGTATTCTTATTTCTTGACGTCTTTACTGCCAGATACAGTTTTTACTTTATACAGATAAATGCATAATACTGCTGTCCAATCTTTGCAATGGCCTACCTTTGATACGCTGTTGCAAATATCTACAGCAAGATAGCATATTTTGAAGAGCTCGTACGCAATTTGCTGTTTGTGTCAGTGTGTTTGCTTACGTGCTCACAGAAATTGAGTTTAGTTTTTGTTTTGTGCGTGTACTTGTGACTGTACGCATGTGTACAAGTACATGTGACTGCGCATGTTGAGGCATTTTTGTGTGTGTGTGTGTGTGTGTGCGCGCGCGCGCCCTGTGCACATGTTTGTATGGGGTGGGGTGGATCTTTCACTGTGTTAAACCTGGAAATTCTGTGCTTGTTATTTCCTCTTTTCTGTGTTTCTCTGCGACTCTGCGTCTACTTGTTCCTGTAATTTCAATTTTACCTTTCATTTTTATTCCTTACTATCATCGTCCATTGTTTCTGTCTTTCTGGTCCATTCAGCTGTCTTCGCAATTTCTCATCTTTTCTTCCCTCGTGGAAATGCCGATGACTAAGAAATCGGCTGAAATGGTGTGTGTCGAGAGAGTGTGTGTGGAGGCCGGGTGAGTGTGCAGTTTGTGTGCCTATTATTTTTCTTCAGGAGGGGGGGGGCAAAAAAACTGATCAATATTTTGAAGCTTAAATTGATATGTTTGTGAATTTGTTTTCGTATCCAGTGTTTGTATTTCACTGGATGAAATTTTGACGAAAACAGAAAAAACTGTTTTGGGGAATGTGTATGATGGTGTCATTACTATCACTGGCATTGCACATTCTTATTTCTTGACATCTTTAGAACCAGATACAGTGTTATACTTTATAGAAATGTAAGCGTCATTCTGCTGTCGAATCTTTGCATGGTCTACCTTTGGTACGCAGTTGAAAATATTACAGCAACATGCCATATTGTGAAGAGTACATAAGCATTTTTTTGTGGGTGTGTTTGCCTATGTGTTCTTAAAAATCGGCTTTTTATGTTGGTTTTGTGTGTGCACATATGCCCGTGCCCATGTGGAGGTTGTGTGTGTGTGTGTGTGTGTGTGTGTGTGTGTGTGTGTGTGTGTGTGTGTGTGTGTGTTCGCTTACGCACACGTATGTGGTGGAGAGGTTTTTCACTTTTCTACACCACCTGGAAATTCTGTCTTTGTAATGTCCTCTTTTCTCTTCCACTGTGACTCGACCTTTACATGTTCCTTTAATTATGTTTTGACATTTTATTCTAATCAACATTTTTGCCTTCTGTATTGAAATATGTTAAGCTTTTTTATTTTTTTTTTACATTTCACATGACTGACCGTATTCAGTGTTGCATTTGAGTTGGTGAAATGATGATTAAAACCAAGCCATTGCTTTGGGGAATGTGTATATGGTGTTATTTCTATCACTGGTATTGTGCATTCTTATTTCTTGACATCTTCAGTGCCAGATACAGTGTTATACTTTGTCGAAATGCCAGCGTCATGCTGCTGTCCAATCTTTGAAATGGCCTACCTTTGGTACGCTGTTGCAAATATTACAGCAACATACCATATTGTGAAGAGTACATAAGCACATGTTTTTTTTTTTGTGGGTGTGTTTGCCTATGTGTTCTTAAAAACTAACTTTTGTGTTGGTTTTGTGTGTGTACATATGACTGTGCCCATGTGAAGGCATTGTGTGCGTGTGCGTGTGCGTGCGCACAAGTTTATATGTGGTGGTGGTTTTTTTTTTTTCACTTTTTTACACCTTCTGGAAATTCTGTCCTTGTAATTTCCTCTTTCTGTGCCTCTGTGTGACTCTTCTGGACATTCTGTCCTTGTAATTTCCTCTTTTCTGTGCCTCTGTGTGACTCGGCCTTTACATGTTCCTTTAATTATATTTTTTACATTTCATTTTTATTCCGTACTATCGTCCATTGGTTTTCTACCTTTCTGGTCAAGTTAACTGTCATTAGCCCTTTTTTTCCATCTTTTCCCTCATGGAAATGATGGAGAAATCAGACAGAATGGTGTGTGTCTGAGAGAGGTGTGTGGAGGCCTGGTAAGTGCACAGTTTGCTTGTTTACCGTTTTCTTTTTTTTTTTTTTTTGGGGGGTGGGGGGAACGGGCAAAGGGAGGACAGCTGATCAATATTTTTGATCAATATTTTTGTCTTCTGTATTGAAATCTCTCTCTCTCTCTCTCTCTCTCTCTCTCTCTCTCTCTCTCTCTCTCTGTACGCCTGTGAACTTTTTTTTTTTTACCTTTCTTTTGACTTAAAGTATCCAGTGCTGTATTTCACTTGATGAAATTTTGATGAAACAAAATGCTTTTGGGTATGTGTATGATTGTGTTATTGCTATCACTGACATTGTGTATTATTTCTTGACATCTTTACTGCCAGATGCAGTGTGTTTACTTCATACAGATAAATGCATAATAATACTGTCCAATCTTTGCAATGGCCTACCTTTGGTAACGCTGTTGCAAATACTTACAGCAACATACCATATTTTGAAGAGCTCGTACGCAATTTTCTTATGTTTGTGTCAGTGTGTTTGCCTATGTGTTCTTAGAAATTGAGTTTAGTTTTTTTTTTTTGTGCGTGTACTTGTGACTGTATGGATGTGTACATGTGATTGCGAATGTTGAGGCAGTGTGTGTGTGTGTGTGTGTGTGTGTGTGTGTGTGTGTGTGTGCACGTGTTTGTATGGAGTGGGGAGGATCTTTCGCTGTGTTACACCTGGAAATTCTGTGCTTGTTATTAATTCTTTTCAGTGTTTCTCTGTGTCTCTGTCTCTACGTGTTCCTGTAATTTCGATTTTACCTTTCATTTTTATTCCTTGCTATCGTCCATTGTTTCTGCCTTTCTGGTCCATTTCAGCTGTCTTCGCACTTTCTCATCTTTTCTTCCCTTGTGGAAATGCCGATGATTGAGAAATCGGCTGAAATGGTGTGTGTGTCCGAGAGATGTGTGTGGAGGCCGGGTGAGTATGCAGTTTATGTGCCTATTATTTTTTAGGTTGGGGGGGGGGGGGGGGTGGCAAAGATAGAACAGCTGATATGTTAAGCTTAATTGATATGTGTTTGTGGATTTGTTTTAGTATCCTGTGTTGCATTTCACTGGATGAAATTTTGACGAAAGCAGAAAACTTTGGGGGATGTGTATGATGGTCTTATTACTATCACTGACATTGTATTATTTCTTGACATCTTTAGTGCCAGATACAGTGTTATACTTATAGATAGAAATAAAGCGTCATTCTGCTGTCCAATCTTTGCAATGGCCTACCTTCGGCACGCGGTTGCAAATAATACTGCAACATGCCATATTGTGAAGAGTACATACACAATTTTGTTTGTATTTGCCGTGGTGTTTGCCTGTGTGTTCTTAAAATCGGCTTTTATGTTGGTTTTATTTGTGTGCATGTGACCGTGTGCATGTGGAATCGTGTGTGTGTGTGCGCGCACGTGCGTGCTTTTGTGCTTGTGTGGGTGTGTTCGCCTGCACTCGCGTTTGTATATGGGGGGGGGGGGGGGGGGGGTGGTCTTCCGCTCTTTTGCACCACCTGGAATTTATGTGCTAGTGATTTCCTCTTTTTTTGTACCTCTCTGAGACTCTGCTTCTACTTGTTCCTTTCATTATACTTTTACATTTTATTCTTTTTATTATCGTCCATTGGTTTTTTGCCTTTTTGGTCCATACAGCTGTCTTTACACTTTTTCATCTTTTCTTCCCTCATGAAAAATGGTGATGGAAAAATCTGATGGAATGGTGTGTGTGTGTCTGAGAGAAGGGTGTGGAGGATTGGTGAGTATGCAGTTTGTTTGCTTATTTTTAAAAGGGGGGGGGGGGGGGGGGGGGGGGGGGGGGGGGCAAAGGGATGACAGCTGATCAATATTTTTTGTCTTCTACATTGAAATGTTTTTGGATGTGCGTTTGCAAATTTTTTTTTAACCTTTTTTATGACTACTTTAGTTTCCGGTGGTGTATTTCAATTGATGAAATGTTGATGGAAAACTATTGCTTTGGGGAACGAGTATGATGTTCTTACTATCACTGACATGGTGTGTTCTTATTTCTTGACATCTTTAGTGCTAAATATGTTTTTAATTTATACAAATAAATGCGTCATGCTGCTGTCCAATCTTTGCAACGGCCTACCTTTGGTATGCTGTTGCAAAGATTACAACAATATACTATATTGTGAAGAGTGTATTAGCATTTTTTATTGTCAGTGTGTTTGTCTATGTGTCCTTCAGAAATCAAGTTCTGTGTTGGTTTCATGTGTGTACCTGTGACAGCGCATGTGGAGGCATTGTGTGTATTTGTATGTGTGTGTGTGGGGGGGGGGGTTGTGTGTGTTTTGGGGGGGGGGGGGTGGTGGGGTGTTCACTTGCACATTCGTTTGTATGTGGGGGGTCAGGGGTATTTCACTCTTATTGGGGGGGGGGGAATGGAGGGAGTAAAGGGAGGACTGTTGATCAGTGTTCTTGTCGTTCTGTGTCCTGTGTGTGTGTGTGTGTGTGTGTGTGTGTGTGGTGAGTGTAAATTCTTTTAATCTTTGTACAACTTACAGCATCCAGTGTTGTATTTCACTAGATGAAATCTTGATGAAAACAAAACCAATGATTTGGGGAGTGTGTGTGATGTGTGTTATTGCTATCACAGACATTGTATATTCTCATTTCTTTACATCTTTTCTACCAGATAGTCTTAGCAAATATTACAGCAACATAGCATACTGTGAAGAGTACATAAGCAACTTTTTTTATACTTAATAGGAATTAAAGCTTCATGTTGCTGTCCAATCTTTGCAATGGCCAGCCTTTGGCACGCTTTTGCAAATAATACAGCAACATACCATATTGTGAAGAGTATATAAGCAATTTTATGTTGTCAGTGTGTGGCCGATATGTTCTCCAAAAATCAGCTTTTGTGTCTGAATATGCGACTGTCCGCGCGGGCGTGCGTGTGTGTGTGTGTGTGTGTGTTCGCTTGCGATTGCGTTTGCATGTGATAAGGATGGGGTATTTCACTCTGCTACATCTTCTGTCAATTCTGTCCTTGTAATTTCCTCATTTCGGTGCTTCTCCGTGACAGTGCCTCTCCTTGTTCCTGTAAATTTTTTTTACATGTTAGTTTTATTCATCGTCCACTGTTTTCCTGCCTTTCTGTTCCACTCAACTGTCTTCACACTTTTTCACCTTTTCTTCCCTCATGGAAAAATGGTGATGATGGACAAATCGGTCGAAATGGTGTGTGTGTGTCTGGGAGAAATGTGTAGAGGCCTGGTGAATGTGCAGTTTGTTTGCCTTTTGTTTTAATTCTTGGAAGGGGGGGGTGTGTGTGTGTGTGGGGGGGGGGGGGGGGGCGGTGGTAAATGGAGGACAGCTGATCAGTATTTCTTGTCTTCTATATTGAAATGTGTTTCTGGATGTGTGTGCGAGAGAATTGTTTTTTTTTAACTTGTGACTTGGTATCCAATGTATTTCACGCGATGAAAAGACTACCAATGCTTTGGGGAATGTATATGGTGGTGCTTTGGGGAATGTATATGGTGGTGTTCTTACTATCACTGTCACTGTGTATTCTTTATTCTTGACGTCTTTGCTGCGAGATACGGTATTATACTTTATACAAATAAATGCCCATGCTGCTGTCTAATCTTTGCAATGGCCTATCTTTGGTACGCTGTTGCAAATATTTACAGCAACATACCATATTGTGAAGAGTACATAAGGAACTCGTTATGTTTGTGTCGGTGTATTTTCCTGTGTTCTTAGAAATTAGCTTTGTTTGGCTTTTGTGTGTGTACATGTGACTGTATGCATGTGTAGGGATTGTGCGTGTGTGTGTGTGTGTTCGCTTGCACATGCGTTTATATGTGGTGGTGGTGAGGGTCTTTTGCTCTTCTACTCCTGAAATTCCATGCTAGTAATTTCCCCTTTTTCTGTGCTTCTCTGTGACTCTGCCTTTACTTGTTCCTGTAATTTTGTTTTACTTTTTTATTATTCCTTGCTATCGTCCATAGTTTTTCTTGCTTGCTTCTGGTCTATTAGCTGTCTTCACAAGTTTTCATCTTTTCTTCCCTCATCAAAATGGTGATGGACAAATCGGACGCAATGGAGTGTGTGTCAGAGAGGTGTGTGGAGGCTGGTGGTGAAGGTGTGGAGGTGGGGTGGGGGGCAGCTGATCAATATTTTTGTCTTCTATATTTATGTGTGTGAATTTTTTTTTACACCTTATAACATACAGTATCCAGTGTTAAATTTCACTCAATGAAATTTTGATGAACAGAAAACCAGTGCTTTGGAGAATGTGTGTGATGATGTAATCACTGTCGCTGACAGTAGGTATTCTTATTTCTTGATATCTTTAGTGCCACATACAGTGTTATACTTTATAGAAATATAAGCGTCATGCTACTGTCCAATCTTTGCAATGGGCCTACTTTGGTACACTGTTGCAAATATTACAGCAACATACCATATTATGAAGAGTCCTTAGGCAATTTTTTGGATGTTTTTGTCAGTGTGTTGGCCTGTATATTCTTAAAGATTAGCTTTTGTGTATGAACATGTGACTATGCGCATGTTTTGTGTGTGTGTGTGTGTGTGTGTGTGTGTTCGCTTGCGAATGTGTTTGCATGTAATGGGGATGGGGTATTTCAGTCTTCTACATCTTCTGGAAATTCTGTGCTTGTAATTTGCTCTTTTCTTTGCTTCCCTGTGACTCTGCCTTTACTTGTTCTTTTGTTTTCCTGCCTTTCTGGCCCATTCAGCTGTCTTCACACTTTTTCATCAGTTCTTCCCTCATGGAAATGGTGGTGACGGACAAATCGGTCGGAATGGTAAATGTGTCTGAGAGATATCTGGAGGTCTGGTGAGTGTGCAGTTTTCTTATGACTTGGTATCCAATGTTGTATTTCACGCGATGAAATGTTGATGAAAAGAAAACCAGTTTTGGGGGAATGTATATGGTGGTGGTCTTACTATCACTGTCATTGTGTATTCTTTATTCTTGACATCTTTACAGCGAGATACGGTATTATACTTCATACAAAAATAAATGTGCTGCTTTATAATCTTTCCAATGGCCTATCTTTGGTACGCTGTTGCAAATATTACAGCAAGATAGCATTTTGTGAAGAGTACATCAGGAACTCTGTGTCGGTGTTTATCCCGCAGCAGAAAAGGATGATTGTTGCCACACTGAACGAAAAAATAAAATCCCTCAGATTCTCACATAATGTGAAACAACAGAAATGGATGATTGTTGAGATAACCTATCTCTCACACACACACACACACACACACGCACGCGCGCGCGCGCGCGCGCGCGCGCGCGCGCGCGCGCGCGCTAACACACACACACTGCATATCATCTCTTTACTCATCTATGGGTCCATTCATCTCCGTAACTCCTCGCACCCCGCCTGAAAATATGAATCGACAAGACCTGATGAGCATGGCAAGAAAAAGCAACAGAAGAGATAACCTATCTTGTTTAGAAGTACAAGCAAGAGGAGTAAATCGTGTCAACACTTTCTTTTTTTTAAAGGAGTGGGTTTCCTCCCTTACATAGCCTTTGGGATTAGTTTGGGAACTAGCTGTCCACTTGGTTCCGACGGTAAGCACATAACGTTTTACGCCTGAAGAACCAGTGTACAAGAGAGACGACAGTTTCCGTAGTTTCGTTTGTCGAGAAAAACAAAACGATGACGAATTAGGAACTTGGATACCGATGTAGATTTCATTTGCCTGGGTTTCCAAGACATTACGTTTTATGCAGATGCCGAGTTTTAGTCGGAATTTGACGGGTTTTGAATATTTTCAAAAACATTTGTGTGTGTGTGTGCGTGCGTGCGTGTGTGTGTGTGTGTGTGTGTTCGCTGTTGTTTTGAATTTTCATTCAAATATTCAGAATACAAATAGAGACCTCTACAAAATACAGTAAAAATTGGGCAAACCTGGAACACATAAGCATAAGTGATAGCTGGGCAAAATCAAGAATAAGTTTTGACTACGATTTCACAAAGAATTGACTATAATACCTGATAAAACAATATTTTTTAAAGCATTACAAATAACAGAGAAACCAGTGCGCTAAGGTATTCGTCGACCTAGACTCGGTTTACCAGCTCATACTTGTTGAATTATATATTGACGCGTGCAAACGCAGCGGTCAATGAAAAACATACTTTTCTGACGATGAGTGTTTACTGTTTCACAGCACATAAACATTAAACAGAAGATGGAGGAAGAATCAATGAAACAATTTTAAATGTTTTTACCGCTTGTTTAAGTGTTTGCTTGTCTCCATCTTTGCAACGTTAGCATAACTCTTCCTGAGAAAAGCATTATGTTGATGTGAATTGTCACATTTACTTTCATTTGTCCTTCTGAACCCAGACTTTGGATTTGCTAAGTTGCCCATGTAATTTTGGGCTTGTAAGAAAGTAGATTTTAAAAAGAACTAATGTGCCGTCAAACCTAAGAGCAAACAAACTACAAAACACTGCGTTTCGACCACTTTGGTCCTGTTCAGACAAAACAAGCAGCACTTAAGACATTGAAAGCGTTTTCATGGTCTTAAATGTAGTTTGTCTGGCCTTAAAGAAGACCAATTAACAAACAAGAAAAACAATGAATAACATGATAATTGCAATAGTGGTATCCTTAGGGCAGATTAGACAGGGCTGAGGTAAGAGGCCCAGACATTCCACATTGTTTTGCATTCCCTGTGTAAACAAATCGACGTACAACACTGAAAGTAAAGCATTCATAAAAAGAAACAATTTCTAGCCATAATTATGGGCCAGCAGACACGGCACAATCACGGGCAGCTACTGTCTATTTTGGACAGTGTGCACAAGTTTAACTGCCAAGTTGCCCGATTTTGGAGAAAGCTGACATAATTGTGACCAAAAAAAAAATAAATGAATAAAAAGCTGGCATAATTGTGACCAGAAATGGCCCAGAAATGCAGAAGATTGACAGACGTCAGTAAAGAATGGTGTGTGTGACTATGCAAAGATGACTTGCCAGTTTTCATAACAGAACATTTCAAGGGATATTTGGCGAGGAGGTGGAGGAGAGAAGCGGGGTAAGGGAGCTAAATTAATATCCTAAAGAAAACAACCAAAAGCAGTGACAAGTTTGAATTGTCTCTTCACGTTAAATACTGTACAAACCTAGACCAACAGTTTCTCAGGTTTTCAGATGTAGCAATGTTGAAAGTACATTATGAAGTAGCTGAAAATAAAAAGGTTAAAATGTGTTTTCTTTTGTGTATGTGTGTGTGTGATGTGCGTGTGTTTGTGTGTGTGTGTGCGCGCGCGCGCGTGCGTGCGTGCGTGCGTATGTTGTTGTTTATGCTCCCTTACAGGTGAACAGACAGCTTGACGGGGAAGACCTTTTGCCGCAACCACAACACTTGGCAACGAAAGGCAAAGCTGGTTCATCATTACAGCAGGTGCAGACAACTGGTAGTGTGTCATCACTGCTGGTGGTGCAGACAACTTGGTGCAGTATGCATCCTTTATGTAACTCCAGACAACTGGGTGCAGTAGCACGCGCTAACACACACACACACACACTTTATATCATCTCTTTACTCCACATCTATGGGTCCATTCATCTCCGTAACATTACAGCAGGTGCGGACAACTGGTAGCGTGTTCATCACTGCTGGTGGTGCAGACAACTTGGTGCAGTATTTGTCACTCTAGGTGTAGACAACTTGGTGCAGAGTTCATCAGTACTGCAAGTGCATACAACTGGTAGTGTATTCATCATGGCAGGTGGTTCAGACAACTTGGTGCAGAGTTCATCATTGCTGGAGGTGCAGACAACTTAGTGCAGTGGTCATCATTGCATGAGATGCAGTTTCTTCAGTATCACCATTGCAGGAGGTGCAGACTTTTATTCATCACTGCAGGAGGAGCAGACAACTTTTATTCATCACTGCAGGAGGTGCAGACAACTTGGTGTAGTATTCATGATTGCTGGAGGTGCAGACAATTTGGTGCAGTGTTCATCATTGCTGGAGGTGCAGACAACTTTGTGCAGTGTTCATCATTGCAGGAGATGCAGTTGGTTCAGTATTCACCATTGCAGGAGTGCAGACAATGTGGTGCAGTATTCATCACTGCAGGAGGTGCAGACAACCTGCTGCTGTATTCATCACCGCAGGAGGTGCAGACAACTTTTATTCATCACTGCAGGAGGTGCAGACAACTTGGTGCAGTATTCATGATTGCTGGAGGTGCAGACAATTTGGTGTAGTGTTCATCATTGCTGGAGGTGCAGACAATTTGGTGTAGTGTTCATCATTGCAGGAGGTGCAGACAACTTGGTGCAGTATTCATGATTGCTGGAGGTGCAGACAATTGGTGTGTAGTGTTCATCATTGCTGGAGGTGCAGACAATTTGGTGTAGTGTTCATCATTGCTGGAGGTGAAGACAACTTGGTGCAGTATTCGCCATTGCAGCAAGTGCAGACAGTTTTGTAGTATTTTTCATTGCAGTAGGTGCTCACTTCAGATGCCGTATGCATCATTTACGTCTCTGCAGACAACTTGGTGCAGTATGCATCCTTTATGTAACTCCAGACAACTTGGTGCAGTAGCACGCGCTAACACACACACACACACACTTTATATCATCTCTTTACTCCACATCTATGGGTCCATTCATCTCTGTAACTCCTCACACCCCACCTGAAAATATGAATCAACAAGACCCGATGAGCATGGCAAGAAAAAAACAACAGAAGAGATAATAACCTATCTTGTTTAAAAGTACAAGCAAGAAGAGTAAATCGTGTCAACATTTTCTCCTTTTTTTTAGGAATGGGTTTCCTCCCTTACATAGCCTTTGGGATTAGCTTGGGAACTAGCTGTCCACTTGGTTCCGACGGTAAGCACATAACGTTTTACGCCTGAAGAACCAAGTGTACAAGAGAGACGACAGTTTCCGTAGTTTCGTTGTCGAGAAAAAACAAACAAAACAATGGCAAATTAGGAACTTGGATACCGATATAGATTTCATTTGCCTGGTTTTCCAAGACATTAAGTTTTATGCAGATGCTGAGTTTTAGTCGGAATTTGACGGGTTTTGAATATTTCAAAACATTTTTGTGTGTGTGTGTGTGTGTGTGTGTGTGTGTGTGTTCAGTTGTTTTGAATTTCCATTCAAATATTCAGATTACAAATACAGAAACTCTACAAAATACAGTAAAAATTCGGCAAACCTGAAACAGAAGCATAAGAGGTGCCTATAAAACAATCGGCGCAAAATCAAGAATAATTTTAACTACGATTTCACAAAGAATTGACTATATTCTTGATAAACAGAAAGTTAAAAAAAAAAAAAAAAAGCATTACAAATAACAGAGAAACCAGTGCGCCGAACAGATAGATTGATTAATGAAATCCCTTTGTCCGATTAGAGGGAGCAGTAGATAACGTTAACGTTTTCGTCGACCAAGACTCGGTTTACCACCTCACACTCGTCGAATTATAGACTGACACGTGCAATGCAGCAGTCAATGAAGACATACTTTTCTAACGATACAATTTTACTGTTGCAGCACAAAAACAGTAAACAGAAGATGGAGGAAGAATCAATGAAACGAATTCTAAACGTTTTTACTTCTTGTTTCAGTGTTTGCTTGTCTCCATCTTTGCAAATGTTAGCCTGATTCTTCCTAAGAAAAGCATTATGTTGATGTAAACTGTCACATTTACTTTCATAATTGTCCTTCTGAACCCAGACTTTGGTGGATTTGCTAAGTTGCCCATGTAATTTTGTGCTTGTAAGAAAGTAGATTTTAAAAAGAGAACTAATGTGCCGTCAAACCTAAGAGCAAACAAACTACAAAACACTGCGTTTCGACCACTTTGGTCCTGTTCAGACAAAAAACAAGCAGCACTTAAGACATTGAAAACGTTTTCATGGTCTTAAATGTTGTTTGTCTGGCCTTAAAGAAGACCAGTTAACAAACGAGAAAAACAATGAATAACATGATAATTGCAATAGTGATAACCTTAGGGCAGATTAGACGGGGCTGAGGTAAGAGGCCCAGACATTCCACATTTTTTTTGCATTCCCTGTGTAAACAAATCGACGTACAACACTGAAAGTAAAGCATTCACAAAAAGAAACAATTTCCAGCCATAATTATAGGCCAGCAGACACGGCACATCACGGGGGCAGCTACTGTCTATTTTGGACAGAGTGCACAAGTTTCACTGCCAAGTTGCCAGATTTTGGAGAAAGCTGACATAATTGTGACCAAAAATAAATAAATGAATAAAAAAGTGGCATAATTGTGGCAAGTGTAAAATGGCCCAGAAATGCAGAAGATTGACAGACGTCAGTAAAGAATGGTGTGTGTGTGCGCATGCGCGCGCGCGCACGCGCGCGCGCGCGCGCGTATGTGTGTTTGTGTGTGTGTGTGTGTGTGTGTGACAGATGAAAGGAAGAAGCACGGCAGACAGAAGATGACAAGCAGTGGGCAACCGGACTGTGCGAAATGACTTGCCAGTTTCATAACAGAACATTTCAAGGGACATTTGGCGAGGAGGTGGAGGAGAGAAGCGGGGTAAGGGAGCTAAATTAATATCCTAAAGAAACAACCAAAAGCAGTGACAAGTTTGAATTGTCTCTTCACGTTAAATACTGTACAAACCTAGACCAACAGTTTCTCAGGTTTTCAGATGTAGCAATGTTGAAAGTACATTATGAAGTAGCTGAAAATAAAAAGGTTAAAATGTGTTTTCTTTTTTTTTGTGTGTGTGTGTGTGTGTGTGTGTGATGTGCGTGTGTTTGTGTGTGTGTGCGCGCGCGCGCGCGTGCGTGCGTGCGTGCGTATGTTGTTGTTTATGCTCCCTTACAGGTGAACAGACAGCTGGACGGGGAAGACTTTTTGCCGCAACCACGACACTTGGCAACGAAAGACAAAGCTGGTTCATCATTACAGCAGGTGCAGACAACTGGTAGTGTGTTCATCACTGCTGGTGGTGCAGACAACTTGATGCAGTATTCATCACTCTAGGTGTAGACAACTTGGTGCAGAGTTCATCAGTACTGCAGGTGCAGACAACTGGTAATGTATTCATCCCAGCAGGTGGTTCAGACAACTTGGTGCAGAGTTCATCATTGCTGGAGGTGCAGACAACTTGGTGCAGTGGTCATCATTGCAGGAGGTGCAGTTGCTTCAGTATTCACCATTGCACGAGGTGCAGACAACTTTTATTCATCACTGCAGGAGGAGCGGACACTTTTATTCATCACTGCAGGAGGTGCAGACGATTTGGTGCAGTATTCATGATTGCTGGAGGTGCAGACAACTTGGTGCAGTGTTCCTCATTGCAGGAGATGCAGTGGTCCAGTATTCACCATTGCAGGAGGTGCAGACAATGTGGTGCAGTATTCATCACTGCAGGAGGTGCAGACAACCTGCTGCTGTATTCACCACTGCAGGAGGTGCAGACAACTTTTATTCATCACTGCAGGAGGTGCAGACAACTTGGTGCAGTATTCATGATTGCTGGAGGTGCAGACAATTTGATGTAGTGTTCATCATTGCTGGAGGTGCAGACAATTTGGTGTAGTCATCATTTGGAGGTCATTATTGCAGGAGGTGCAGACAACTTGGTGCAGTATTCATGATTGCTGAAGGTGCAGACAATTTGGTGTAGTGTTCATCATTGCTGGAGGTGCAGACAATTTGGTGTAATGTTCATCATTGCTGGAGGTGAAGACAACTTTGTGCAGTATTCGCCATTGCAGGAGGTGAAGATAACTTTGTTCAGTATTCCTTAAACTTGGTTCAGTCTTCCCTACTGCAGCAAGTGCAGACAGTTTTGTAGTATTTTTCATTGCAGTAGGTGCAACTTCAGGTGCCGTATGCATCATCTATGTCTCTGCAGACAACTTGGTGCAGTATGCATCATTTGTGTAACTCCAGACAACAGACAACTTGGTGCAGTATGCATCATTTGTGTAACTCCAGACAACAGACCACTTGGTGCAGTATGCATCATTTATGTAACTCCAGACAACAGACAATTGGTGCAGTAGCGCGCGCTAACACACACACACACACACACACACACACACACACACACACACACACACACACACTTCATGTCATCTCTTTACTCCACATCTATGGGTCCATTCATCTCTGTAACTCCTCGCACCCCGACTGAAAATATGAATCAACAAGACCCGATGAGCATGGCAAGAAAAAGCAAGAGAAGAGATAACCTATCTTGTTTAAAAGTACAAGCAAGAGGAGTAAATCGTGTCAACACTTTCTCCCTTTTTTTAGGAATGGGTTTCCTCCCTTACATAGCCTTTGGGATTAGTTTGGGAACTAGCTGTCCACTTGGTTCCGACGGTAAGCACATAACGTTTTACGCCTGAAGAACCAAAGTGTACAAGCGAGACGACAGTTTCCGTAGTTTCGTTGTCGAGAAAAACAAACAAAACAATGGCAAATTAGGAACTTGGATACCGATGTAGATTTCATTTGCCTGGGGTTTCCAAGACATTAAGTTTTATGCAGATGCTGAGTTTTAGTCGGAATTTGACGGGTTTTGAATATTTTCAAAAGATTTTTGCTCTGTGTGTGTGTGTGTGTGTGTGTGTGTGTGTGTGTGTGTGTGTGTGTGTGTTCAGTTGTTTTGAATTTCCATTCAAATATTCAGATTACAAATACAGAACTCTACAAAATACAGTAAAAATTCGGCAAACCTGAAACAGAAGCATAAGAGTGCCTATAAAACAATCGGCGCAAAATCAAGAATAATTTTAACTACGATTTCACAAAGAATTGACTATATTCTTGATAAACAGAAAGTTAAAAAAAAAAAAAAAAAAAGCATTACAAATAACAGAGAAACCAGTGCGCCGAACAGATAGATTGATTAATGAAATCCCTTTGTCCGATTAAAGGGAGCAGTAGATAACGTTAACGTTTTCGTCGACCAAGACTCGGTTTACCACCTCACACTCGTCGAATTATAGACTGACACGTGCAATGCAGCAGTCAATGAAGACATATTTTTCTAACGATACAAGTTTACTGTTACAGCACAAAAACAGTAAACAGAAGATGGAGGAAGAATCAATGAAACGAATTCTAAACGTTTTTACTTCTTGTTTCAGTGTTTGCTTGTCTCCATCTTTGCAAATGTTAGCCTGATTCTTCCTAAGAAAAGCATTATGTTGATGTAAACTGTCACATTTACTTTCATTAATTGTCCTTCTGAACCCAGACTTTGGTGGATTTGCTAAGTTGCCCATGTAATTTTGTGCTTGTAAGAAAGTAGATTTTAAAAGAGAACTAATGTGCCGTCAAACCTAAGAGCAAACAAACTACAAAACACTGCGTTTCGACCTCTTTGGTCCTGTTCAGGCAAAACAAGCAGCACTTAAGACATTGAAAACGTTTTCATGGTCTTAAATGTTGTTTGTCTGGCCTTAAAGAAGACCAATTAACAAACAAGAAAGACAATACTTAACATGATAATTGCAATAGTGATATCCTTAGGGCAGATTAGACGGGGCTGAGGTAAGAGACCCAGACATTCCACATTATTTTACATTCCTTGTGTAAACAAATCGACGTGTATCACTTAGGTAAAGCATTCACAAAAAGAAACAATTTCTAGCCATAATTATGGGCCAGCAGACACCGCACAATCATGAGGAGCTGTTGTCTGTTTTGGACAGTGTGCACAATTTGCACTGCCAAATTGCCAGATTTTGGAGAAAGCTGACATAATTGTGACCAAAAAATAAATAAATGAATAAAAAGCTGGCATAATTGTGACCAGAAGAAATGGCCCAGAAATGCAGAAGATTGACATACGTCAGTAAAAAAAAAAAAATGGTGTGTGTGCGCGCGCTCGTGTGTGTGTGTGTGTGTGTGTGTGTGTGTGTGTGTGTGTGTGTGTGTACTTGCTCGTGCTAATGTGCGCGCACACACACAGGCGCGCGTACGCTCGCGAGTGTGTGTGTGTGTGTGTGTGTGTGTGTGTGTGTGTGTGTGTGTGTGTGTGTGTGTGTGTGTGTGTGTGTGTGTGTGTGTGACAGATGAAAGGAAGAAGCACGGCAGACAGAAGATGACAAGCAGTGGCCAACCGGACTGTGCGAATGACTTGCCAGTTTCATAACAGAACATTTCAAGGGACATTTGGCGAGGAGGTGGAGGAGAGAAGCGGGGTAAGGGAGCTAAATTAATATCCTAAAGAAACAACCAAAAGCAGTGACAAGTTTGAATTGTCTCTTCACGTTAAATACTGTACAAACCTAGACCAACAGTTTCTCGGGTTTTCAGATGTAGCAATCTTGAAAGTACGTTATGAAGTAGCTGAAAATAAAAAGGTTAAAATGTGTTTTCTTGTGTGTGTGTGTGTGTGTGTGTGTGTGTGTCTGAGAGTGTGTGTGATGTATGTGTGTGTGTGCGCGCGCGCGCGGGGGCGTACGTGCGTATGTTGTTGTTGTGTATGCTTCCTTACAGGTGAACAGACAGCTGGACTGGGAAGACTTTTTGCCGCAACCACGACACTTGGCAACGAAAGACAAGCTGTATATAGAACTGGTTCATCATTACAGCAGGTGAGACAACTGGTGGTGAGTTCATCACTGCTGGAG
>JADBJO010009117.1:52885-57885 GCA_016801955.1 Conus betulinus
CGGATTCCAGGTAAGAGGAGTTCCAGAATTAACGGCAATGCAGAGGCAGCCGAAAAGGGTTTCCAACTGGATCTGTTCGAAGAGGAACAAAAGTGAAACTTCATAAGTCTTAAATTTTCCCGGGTTTAAAAGAGTGTCCCTTTAGCAGTGAGCTAAGACATCCATCTAAAACGGCACGCCGCTTGAGACGCCCACCCATCCGAAAGTTGCCGAGTTCGAATCCCGGCAGCGCCATGGGGAAAAAAAGTTGGCAGTAGAAGGGCATCTAGGAGTCATGACCTTGATGTGGCCCCGCCCCCCTTAGAGTGTCAGGAGTTCGGAGGACCGAAACACTTGTCTGAGGGGGGTTTCTTCTCTGAAGACCTTCCGCTGTCAAGCTGTCCGCAAGAGTTTCTTCCTACTACTGGTTTAGTGCAAAATCCTAACTGTGGCGTGGGGCCTGTGACACTCGCCCGTTGTCCACCAGTGGTCCATGTGGACTGAGGCACCGTCATAGGGCTTGGGTGGTCATCGTGCTGGGAACACGGTGGTGACTGATGAATAGCTATACGCAAAAACACAAAACGAAAGAAATAAAACAGAAGAAAAGAAAGGAAAAAAAAAAAGAAAAAAAGTGGGAAAAAAATTGGGTGCCGGAGAACGAAAAAAAAAGCCTAAAAAAAGCTATGCGTACAGTTCTCGCCGACCTTTAACCCCGAGTCAGTGTGCAAACTTGACTGTTGGTGTGAGCGGGTAGATCTAAAAAGAGGCAGGGAACAGTAACCAGTCAAGCAGGATAACTCTTGTTCCCACGATGAAACATAATTGGCAGGCCCGTAACTCCAAACGAATGCTGCTTGTTCGTTCTGTGTGATTTGTGTTGTCATTTTGGGCTAAAGCGATTTGGTGCCGAAAGCAGCAATCGTTTGGAGTTATGGGGGTTGTAATTATGTTTCATCGTGGCAGTAACAGTAACTCCGCTTGTTTGTTTATTGATTGTTGGTAGTAGCTTTCTGCTTTGTGGTAAAACCTTTAACACGACGTGAATATAACAGTTCTGACAACACCACGATAATAAGGAGGTTTTGTTTTGTCAATCGGCTATTGGAACACAGATGTTCGCTTTAGCAAGCCTGTGGGAACTCTTTCAGAATAAATCGCCAAACAACAAGGACAAACGCGATCAGAAGACAAAACACCTCTTAGGCCTTCTTCAAGCAAGACAAACAACACTCAGGACAAGGTGAATAAGGATGAGCAATCACTTCAATATAGTCATTTTCGTCTCACTTTGGCAACCATCTTTCAGAATAAATTGCATTCACGCCTTCTGGAAATGCTGTGCTTGTAGTTTCCTCTTGTCTCTCACTCTCTTTGAATATGTCTTTTTATGCTTAACTGTCGTTGACTATTTTTCTGTCTTTGTGATCTATTCACGTGTGTGTTTGTTCCTTGTTCAAACTGACCTGTGTTTGACCCCACACACACACCACCTCCCCCCGCCCCTCCCCCCTCCCCCCCCCCCTCTCCTCTCTCCTCTCTCGCTCTCTCTCTCTCGGTTCTCCTCTCTCTCTCTCTCTCTCTCTCTCTCATGTTTTCTTGTGGAACGTATACACCACCAGTACAACACATCCGAGCATACGCTGGCAGACCAGAATTTCTCTGCATGTTTTTCCTAGGCTGCTGATGTGTGAAGAATGTCCCTCTGCCATACCATACTTGGGGTGACCTTTTCGGAGAGGATGGGCAGATCAGTCTGAGAGGGAACGTTGCTCTTAAAACGTCCTCTACATTCTTGAATGATCACTAACAATGAAGTATTACTAACGATGAAGCATCACTAACAATGAAGTATCGCTAACAACGAAGCATTACTAACAATGAAGTATCACTAACAATATAGCATCGCTAACAATGAAGTATCGCTAACAACGAAGCATCACTAACAATGAAGCATCACTAACAATATAGCATCACTAACAATGAAGCATCACTAACAATGAAGCATCACTAACAATATAGCATCACTAACAATGAAGCATCATTAACAATGAAGCATCACTAACAATATAGCATTGCTAACAATATAACATGACAAACTACGAAGCATCACTAGCAATATAGCACCACTAACAATATAGCATCACTAACAACCTCTTCGCCAATGAAGAATTGTCTGACACCTCTCTGACCACTGGTCACTTATATATGGGAACACTTCAACGTTTTCTTACAGACCGTTTCAAGCTAACACCGCCCAACGGTTGCATGCATCAGCCGCCCCCCCCCCCCCCCCCCCCCCAAAAAAAAAAAAAAAAAAAAAAAAAAAAAAAAAAAAAAAAACCTTAATCGTCAAATACGGTACAAAGGTGAGGAAGAGTTAATGTTACTGGCATGAGCTCAACGCTCCATGACAATGCGACTGATCCAGAGAAATGACAGAAGAATGTCTGACGTTGCGCTGTTCTGAGATTAGAGGTGCAGTGGTTGCCATGGACTAAATGACCCCACGCTTATACTGAACGGAAGAAGGTAACAAAACTATGGCCATGGGCGACCTTCTGCACCATGACTGACGTGAGAACCACTGCTCTGTCTGACAAGTAAAATTCCTCACTGACTTTCATGTTCACGACTGATGCCAGGCACCACTTCCCTCGCTGTGCCAAGCACTGAACACCTCTGGATGGCACGCCAGCAAAACCAGGTTTTCTGCCAGGAATTTGTTGTACCCGCCTCTCAAAACAGACCACCGAGCGCCACGTTGAGCACTTGGAAGGTAACAGCAGGTAAAGTCGGAAATGAAGAAAGACATGGTTCCTATGCAGGGGAGAACAGAAGAAAAAAAAATCAGGTGGACGGTCTACTTTCAGAAAGATTCCTTACAAAACAAACACACAAAAAAGTGGAAAAAAAAAAAAAAAGAGGTGGGGGGGGGTGGAGGCGCCGGGGGGGGGGGGGGGGGGGGGGGTATCTAGGTTGTGTGACATCTGCCGTTGGAGGCCTGACCAAAAAGAGTGCTAGTCTTGCCTTTATTTTTTCATCAGCATTTCTGGATCATTTGTCGGGACTGCTCATCTCTGACCGATCGATTGCACAGTTATTCTAAGAAACGCAGTGTGCTGGCAACTTTCTCACGTATACTGAGAGGCAGAAATCCCGCACAAACATAAAAAAAATCATGCAAAAAAATCTCATTTGTCAGTTATTTAATTGGAAACTTGGTAACATCTTAAACAAACCAAATCTGCGTTAGAAAATTTGATTGAAAAGGCATATGTGAACAGAAAAAAAAACGACCTGAATCAAGTTCATAAACAACTGTCAAACATGGTTATTGCACAGCATAAACCATCTTTCAAAAGAGATGATTCTGTCAATATCTGGTGTATCCACCATTGGCAGCTACACACGCTCGAAGACGCCGAGGCATGGACTGCACGAGACGTCGGATCTGCACCTGCTGGATGTTGACCCAGTGATGCTGAAGAACGATCAGTTCACCTCTCGTCTGGGGCCTCGGCTGATGCTGCTCCACTCTCCTGCCGAGCGCGTCCCAAAGGTGCTCAATGCAGTTCATGTCAGGTGACAGGGATGGCCAGGGCATCACCTCCACTCCATTCTGCTGCTGAAACTGACAGGTCATCCGGGCACTGTGAGGTGTAGCATTATCATGCTGGAACACAAATCTGCGTCGTCCACCATGGTGATCCAGGAGTGGAAGCAGGACAGGCTGGAGAACGTGGTTCACGTAACGCTGTGCCGTGATGTTGCCATCGATCACCACGAGCTGGGATCTAAAGTTGGCGTTGATGGCACCCCACACCATCACTGAAGGGCCGCCAAACTGGTCGAGCTGCCTAACACAAGGGTCATGATACCGTTCTCCTCGTCTCCTGTAAATTCTGATTCTCCCATCAGCGTGGCTCATGCAAAAAAACGTGACTCGTCAGAGAAGATGACATTCCTCCATGCGCGTCTTCCCAGGAACGCACCATTTGCTGCCCAATGGCGCCGGGCCTGCCTGTGTCTGTCAGTCAATACAGGGCCACGTAAGGCCTGTGACACCTGATTCCTGCGTGTGACAGGTGTCGTCTGATGGTGCGGCTGCTGATGGGTCCCCCACGCTCCCCCAAAGTTGCTCTAGCAGTGGCAGCAGCAGTCAGGAGAATCGGTTCCTGAGGTGGGAAAGGCGAATGGCTCGATCTTGTCTCTGAGTCGTCACTCGAGGTGCACCTGGTCAAGGATGGTCAGAAACTGACCAGGTGGCTGCAAGCGCTGTTGTAGGTGGTGAATAGTGGTGTGGTGGGCGTTCATGGCTCTTGCCACCTGTCGGACAGATGAACTGGCCTCAGTATCCAACAACAGTGCGGTTTCGCTGGTTGTTGTCTAGCATTTTCTTGCAGTGTGATAAAATCATTCTGGTTGCGGCATTTTATGGGGTTAAACTGTGTGTGTGTGTGTGTGAAAAGAAAGCGACGCAATATTCACTCTGAACTGAGTTGTCGCCCAGTTTGCTTCTGGGCGCTATTGTCTGTTCGCTGGCACGTGCTGCACGAGAAACGTCGCTGTGGAAAGGTGGGTCACACTCCCACCAACTGAGGAATGGGTCATAAAAGAGCAACAAATCAAAACTTTTCCCGTGGAACTTTGTTTCTGTCTGCGTGGTCCCAGCTCCTTTTGGTCGCCTTTGGTCTATGCTCTTTTCAAAAAAAAAATACCGCTTCGTCTGATACCTCTAATGAATCCGCTATGTTTATGACAATAATTTTCTCTAAGCATTGCTCAGTGTTGTATTGTGTTTCAAGAAATGTTTTACTGCGTCTTATTGTCTTTTTCTGATATGCTTTCACTTCCATTCTGTGACAGTATCTTGGAATCAGTTTGTAAATAAAAATTCCGGTCATGTTCATTTATGTGAGCTTAATAGTGCGTGACAAGCCTTTCCAATTTTATCAGTCAGTTGATTAATGTTATTGCACTGGGAAAAATTAGAACAAAAAACAAAAATCGGTGTTTTT
>JADBJO010009117.1:65385-72885 GCA_016801955.1 Conus betulinus
TAGTACATTAAATCTGTGTGCTTATTTGTACGTGCATGAGTGTGTGTAGATGTATCAATGTTGTCACTACAACACTATGTTAATCTGACAGTAAATGGTTTCAGTCAGTCAAAATTTAGAAAGAGTGGGGGTTAGTTGCCGCCAAGGACATTGACAAAGCACAGGACACAGTGTCTTGTCCTTCGCGGCAACTAACCCCCACTCTTTCTAAATGTTGCTTCGTTTCTCCGCCATCAGTCGCTCCATTTTGAAACGTCAGTCAGTCAATCATGTAACAATGTGCCCGCATTCATGCATGCAAGTGTGTGTGTGTGTGTGTGTGTGTGTGTGTGTGTGTGTGTGTGTGTGTGTGTGTCTGTGTGTGTCTGTGTAAATGTGTGTGCATTGTATATGTGAGTGTGTGTACGTGCGCGCGCGCACGTGTGTGTGTGTGTGTGCGTGCGTGCGTGCGTGCGAGGCGCGTGCGCCAGTGCGTGTGCACGCGCCCGCGTGTGTGTTTGTGTGTGTATGCATTCAAGGCACACATGCGCCAGTGTGTGTGTGTGTGTGTGTGTGTGCGCGCGCGCGCCGCGCGCGCGCGCGCGTGTGTGTGTGTGTGTGTAAGGGTGTGTGTGTTCATGCATGCGAGGCGCGTGCGCCAGTGCGCGTGCACACGCGCGCGCGCTTTTGCGTGCGTGTGTGTGCGTGCGTGTGTGTGTGTGGGGGGGGGGGGGGGGGGGGGGGGATGCGCGCGCGCACATTCATGGCGCATTCGCCAGTGTGTGTTTTGTGTGTGTGTGTGTGTGTGTGTGTGCGTGCGTGCCTCTGTGTGTGTGTGTGTGTGTGTGTGTGTGTGTGTGTGTGTGTGTGTGAGTGTGAGTGTTCGTTCGTGGACGTACAAATGTGTGTATACAGGTGTTCTGAAGGGGTATCAATAGCAGAGGAGATTAGTATTGAATCTGCCAGTGCACCTCTTTAAGAACATTAAAGAGATGATTCTTGTGAAATATTCGTCGATAACCAGTCCCACCTGTGTACAGAACATTCATGGGGGAACCGAAACTGCTCTAGTTGTCCCATGAGTAACACCTTGGGGAAACTAGACGTGTCGTTTACCCCTTCTTTCCGAACTCTCTCCCATGAGCAATAACTTTAGAAACTGGAAATTGTAGAGCAACTGTGTGTGTGTGTGTGTGTGTGGGGGGGGGGGGGGGGGGGGGGGGGGGGATGTGATGTGTAACCCATTTCCCCTGGCCCTTCCCTAATGTTATATCAGCAATGTCTTGGCGAAGTGTAACTTACCTCCCCTTTCGTCATGCTCATTGGTGAGATAATGTGTGTGTGTAACCTATTTTCTTTTGTGATGTTTTACAGGGAATCTTCAGGTGACATTGTTTTTTGTAGCCTACCCGTCCTTTTCTGATGTTTCAAGGGCAACGTTTAGGAGAAATTGATTGTATCACTCCTTTCTGTTCTGACAGGAACGTAATGGTCAATTTGTATGTGTAACCTATCTCTGCCTTCCTAATGCTCTCTTCCAGGAACATCATGATGAAACTGTGCGACTAATCTTCCTTTCCTCTTTCTTCTGTTCCCTTTACAAGTTATTGGTGAAATTCCATGTATAAACTACCTTACCATTGTTGATGTTCTATCAGAGAATTTTTGGTGAGTTTGGATATGTAACCTACTTCTACCCGATGTTGCTTTGGCAGGTTTTAGGTGAAGTTGTATGTCAAACATACCTCTCCGTTCTTGATGTTTTATAAAGCAACCTTTAGCGGAACTTGAAATGTGTAGTTGCAAAGTGAGACGACTGCAGGCGCAAATCTAAACAAATCTTAAATAAATGTCAGCGAACCGCCCAGAGAAAGTGGACAAATGAGTCACAAGACAAAACACAACGCGTTTCGACCTCTTAGGTCTCCTTCAGGTGAAACAAAAACGAATAAAGTAATGAAAATTCACTTAGCTTTGATCGCTTCAGATCGCTTCAGAGTTCAGCGCAAGGAAGAAGGCGTTTATGGCTTTATACATGTTTATCTGTATATGTTTCCCATCACAGACACACACACACACACACACACACACACACACACACACACACACACACACACACACACACACACACACACACACACACGCCTGTCTGTCTGTCTGTAGCAATCTGTACAGAAAACATCATACATTTGCGATGAGTCCATCATGTTCTTGTCAACATGGGTTTGTTATTGTATAAATAACATTGATACATGACTGATTGACTGAAGTTTCAAAATGGAGCGACTGATGGCGGAGAACGAAGCTTCTTCCTTGCGCTGAACTCTGAAGCGATCTGAGGAGATCAAAGCTAAGTGAATTTTCATTATTTCGTTCGTTTTTGTTTCACCTGAAAAAGACCTAAGAGGTCGAAACGCGTTGTGTTTTGACTTGTGACTCGTTTGTCCAGGTTTCTCTGGGCGGTACGCTGACATTCATCTAAGATTTTGAAATGTGTAGTCTGCCTCTCTTTTTTTTTTGTTTATAGGCAGTTCAACGGAAACTGTGTGTAGCCTACTTCTCCTTTGCTGTTTCAAAGGCAGGTTTTATGGGAAATGGTCTGTTTTTAACATCCTCTCCTTTATTCATGTTTCACTGCAACCTTACGGGAAGCGGTACGTATAGTCTGCCTTTCCTTTGCTGATGTTGTATAAGAAATGTTATGCTAGTCTATCTCTTCTTTTCTGATGCTTCATAGGCTTCACTTTTTTGTTCGTTGTTGTTGTTGTTTTGTTTTTGTTTTTTTTTTCTTTTATCAGTCTTCCAAATTTGATTAAGCTCATGATTGTTTGCAGCATTAAAATTTACCCATGGCTACAAACAGACGTGTGTGTGTGTGTGTGTGTGTGTGTGTGTGTGTGTGTGTGTGTGTGTGTGTGTGTGTGTGTGTGTGTGTGTGTGTGTGTGTGTGTGTGTGTGTGTGTGTGTGTGATGGAAGAATGTTGCTGCCATCAGAGTGACACAATAATTATTGTCTGGCACTTATGGTTCTACCATTCACTCATCACACCAGTCAGTGATTATGCGTTGAGGAGTGTCTGGATATGTGTTCTACGCGTCATAACATCGCACGTATGTTGAGGTATTCATCGATGCATGTATGTGCGCATGTATGTATATAATTACGTATATATGTATGTATGTGTATATATATATATATATATATATATATATATATATATATATATATATATATATATATATATATATGTGTGTGTGTGTGTGTGTGTGTGTGTGTGTGTGTGTGTGTGTGTGTGTGTGTGTGTGTGTGTGTGTGTGTACACATATATTAAGTATGTATGTATGCATATATACGTGTCTGTCTGTCTGTATGCATGCATGCATGCATGCATGGATGCATGGATGCATGTATGCATGTAAGTATGTATGTATGTATGTATGTATGTATGTATGTATGTATGTATGTATGTATGTATGTATATGTGTATGTATCAGTGTTGGATAGCTAGCGATGTATGTTGATGATGCATATATGCAGGTCTGTGTCCATGTCGGATGGTTGATGATGTCCCCATGATGATGCAAATTTCATAGCTGGTAATTTGTCTTCGGTCATTGGGCAGAATTCTATACATGTCTACATGTCTGTTACAAGTTATTTACTACATGCAGCCGTGTTCTCTTGCACCGGCGCATGTCTGTGTGCTCATATATGTTTCTGATTGCCCTGTGTCTGCGACAAGGAGTCCAGGTGTTCTATTTACCTGCGACCCATGCAGTCCATGCTGATCCTTTCACTCACGTTACGAACTTCACGTTGTGGAGGTTGGAACATTTTTTTTTTTTTCAAGAGAAGTCTCCGGGTGTGACTGGAGTTTTGAAGTTCGAATCCCTTGAAAGCCGGCTGGAAGCGTAGTTATGTTCGCAGAGTGCCGGCTGATTCTGCTGTTACAGTTTCTATAACATGGATATGCAATCTTTAGCTTTATTCTGTACTATAGCTAATGTTCAATACCATATATGGGAGAATGTGTATTGTTTATTATTGTTTTTTATGACTTTATATTTTGTAGTTCCTATGTGAGTTACATACAGGTTTGTAAGGAGGAGAAAAGAAACTTTTTAAAACAAACTTCGTTCTTTATTCTGATCACATTGTGCTGTTTGCTCTTCTGGCTACAATAACAAACCCATGTTGACAAGAGCATGATGGGCCCATCGCAAATGTATGATGTTTTCTGTACACGCTTGCCTTTAATTTCTTATTGAGTTTTGCTTAATATTTTTTTTTCATCAGTTTCTTTACGTTTTTATGTTCAACATTTTTCTATTTGTCAAAGGATTTTCTTTTGTGATAAACAGTTATCTGGGCCTCCATTTTTCAGCCATATGTGTGTGTGCGTGTGTGTGTGTGTGTGTGTGTGTGTGTGTGTGTGTGTGTGTGTGTGTGTGTCTGTGTGTCTGTGTGTGTGTGTGTGTCTGTGTGTGTGTGCGTGCGTGTGCGTGTGCGTGCGTGCGTGCGTGTGTGTGTGTGTGTGTGTGTGTGTGTGTGTGTGTGTGTGTGTGTGTGTGTGTGTGTGTGTGTGTGTGTGATGATGCATTAGACTACGCTTGCATCCTTGATACATGGACTAGAGCAGTCCATAACTAATGCTGGTACATTTAGGCTCCATGAGGAATCTGAAACTACCAAAATAAGACATTCCAGCTGTGACCTATTCCATGGACATACGCACGGACTTACTGATAAAAAATAGCTCCTTGAATAAAAGATACATGTTCGTTCAGTGCATGTCTCTGAACAGTTCATGTCACATTTGAGTCAACTAATGAATAAAATGGCCACAGAAAAAAAGTTTTACGAGTCAACTAATGAATGGATGGTCACACAAAAAAAGTTTTACGAGTCAGCTAATAAATGAATGGCTACGCAAAAAAAAGTTTTACGAGTAAACTAATGAATAGATGGTCGCACAAAAAGTTTTACGAGTCAACTAATGAATGAATGGCCACACAAAAAGTTATACGAGTCAACTAATGAATGAATGGCCATACACAAATGTCTTACGAGTCAACTAATGAATGAATGGCCATGCACAAATGTCTTACGAGTCAACTAATGAATGAATGGCCACACACAAATGTCTTACGAGTCAACTAATGAATGAATGGCCATACACAAATGTCTTACGAGTCAACTAATGAATGAATGGCCATACACAAAATGTTCTTACGAGTCAAAAATGAATGAATGGCCATACACAAATGTCTTACGAGTCAACTAATGAATGAATGGCCATGCACAAATGTTTTACGACACAAATGAATGAATGCTACACACAAAAACGTTTTACGAGTCAACTAATGAATGAACACAAAAAAAGTTTTTCGAGTCAACTAATCAATGAATGGCCACACAAAAATGTTTTTACGAGTCAACTAATGAATGAATGGCCACACAAAAAAAGTTTTACGAGTCAACTAATCAATGGCCACACAAAAAAGGTTTACGAACATTCTGATAAAAAAAAAGCCACCATAGAACAAGCATGGCTGTTTAGATTGTGTCTAAAAGCATTTCGTTCTCAAGATTGATGTAGATCATGTGGCACAAAGCCACATAGTCTATGAACCAAATAAATCACTACGCGAAATTTATGAAAACAGTTCAGCCTTTTTGCATGCCATGACAATATTGTCAAGACAATAGTATGGTATGAAAATAATGTATAACATCAGTAGCACAGTGGCATTTCTTAAGTAGCCACAATTGACCTCTGCCACACGTTCGAACGGTTTCCAGAAAAATGCTCTGAGACAAGAACTTGACATCTTTGCTCATATCCTTCCTTGGGTTGAACGCTTATACCCAGAAAATATTCTGACTACACCTAGACATAATATATAGGGAAAACAAACAAACAAACAAAAAACATATACTTGTAACGTTTTTTTAGTATTGATTTCGATCACGGCTGAAAATAAGTGTGGTTTTGAAGTTACCACCATTCACCCAATTTTTTTTTTCAAAAATCGCCACCAAAATTGTGACACTGTGACTGTTAACATTTAACAGAAAATATCTCTGACCTGTTTTCAATGAATGTGTTACCCCCTTAGCCTTCACATACTATTGAACACTTTCAAAACTTCTTTCATCTTTAAACAATCATTATTCACCTACTATAAACATATGATGTGGTTAAGTTCATTCAAATTTACACCCACAAAAGACTTTGACGGTTTTCATTATGATCAACATTCAAAACCTTGACACAAAGTCAATGTTTTGGGCGTGGTGTTATCACAACTTTTTTTTTTAGATAACCAAGGCCCCAGAAGCAGGTAGTGGTGAAGGTGGTGTAGGATGATGATCCCATTTCTATAAATGTCGGTTGATAGATCGAAACAATGTACGGCGATGATAAACGACTAAATACCTTAAAATAAAAAAAAAAGAAACAAGACAACTATTAAAATAGTCCACCATCTGAAACAGGAAGGTCTGTGATTGCCAGGCCTGTGGTCAGACAGCAAAGACTGTGTAGTTCTTTGTTACTGGCTGGTCAAGAATCCACCCATCTGAAGTCCATGCGGTCACTCCCAATCGCCACAATGTTTCGTTTCGCTCCTTGAGGCAAAGTCATTCTCATCACAAACAACATGCCCTGCAGCAGTACTATTTGAAGGATTAAAGTTTACAGCTTAGGACAGGCAGACTGCAGTTATCAGTACCCCCCCCCCCCACCCCCCCTTTCCCCCTCCCCAGAGTGTGAGAACAGTAGACAAGGTATGACACTCACACTTTCAATAAAGAAACAGTCACGCAGCTGGGAACTCTTTCTGTTCTGTGAAATCTGTCTTAGGTATGTCGCTGTAAGTCTAGAATAACAATACTCTGTGTGTGTGTGTGTGTGTGTGTGTGTGTGTGTGTGTGTGTGTGTGTGTGTGTGTGTGTGTGTGTGTGTGTGTGTGTGTGTGAGAGAGAGAGAGAGAGAGAGAAGTAAAACCTGTTGTGTTGATTGTCGAGCACCGCTCAAGGACGTAGAGTGCTGGATATAGTCGTTAGTTAAAACACCACAAGAAGTAATAAACTCCGCACATCCATTCCCACTCCACAACTCTTCATTTCCTTCAAGCTTTCGCCTTTACTTTAAGGCTTCTTCAGGGAAGGCTGCAAACAAACACACACATACCATAACTGGACTAACATTTCCATTAAGATTATTAAAATTGTATTTAAGATAACAGGTACGGTGGGTATGAGAGGGAGATGAGGAGGGGGGGGGGGGGGGAGAAGAAGGCAGGGGAGGGGTGGGGGGAAGAGAAGAAAAAAATCCGGGAGATGGTGGGATATGGATAAAACTATGAACTCTTGGAAGACAGGGGATCACAGGGAAAATGGTACCGAAATCCTGTCAGGAAACTGAGGGGGGGGGGGAATAGAGAGATGAAGTGTGCAAGAGAGAGAGAGGAGATGGGTTGAGGGGGGGGGGGGGGGGGTTAAAAGAAGTGTGAGAG
>JADBJO010009117.1:77885-87362 GCA_016801955.1 Conus betulinus
CACACATTCTGTCTCTCTCTCTCTCTCTCTCTCTCTCTGGGGTGCATGCTGGGAATGGCGGCCTGTCAACATTGTCCTTCTTATGCTCCACCTTCTTTTATGAAGTTACGTGAAAAAGAACTAGAACTGTCGAGTGTACTTCAGCGAATGGTTTTGTCAGTGACCCCAGGACAGTTGTTTCAGCGAAAAATGATGGACTTGAGTTTATGGAGAGCCAGAGTTGGCCTTTTTTTAGGCTTCGCTGAAATGTGGGTCATGGCGTTCACGAGTGTGCGGGGAGAAACCGATGAGCGGAAAGGCCGAGTCGCGATTGTCAGTGGCCGATATTGTTACGGCCTACATGTTGTGCTGCATTTTTGTGCCCATGCTGTGTAGCTTTCTGTCAAATGCAGGTCAGTGTTAGACAGCAATGAGGGGGTGACAATGGAAACTGTGAGTGTTACCAGGGGAACAGTGTTGGATAACAGAAACGTGTTGTGTGGCAGTGACAGTGTGCGTGTCGGTCAGGGAGCTGTGATGCAAGCACCTGTGTTGATCGTGTCACTGTGTGTTATCAACACTGTTCATTCACTTTGGAAGCTGATGCCTAGTGGAGACGTGGAACTGGACCCTGGTCCCAACCCTGACAATTTGAGTGTTGTGCACAGTGACAGTGGAAAGAAAGTGGAAAGTTCAGTGTCTGATTCATCTACTGCCTCTGTGCAGACAATGAACACACTAATGCTGCCCCTCAAACAAGAATTCAACGAACAAACCAGTTTGTGTGTGTGTGTGTGTGTGTGTGTGTGTGTGTGATCTTCAACACATCAAAACTGAATTAGAACTAGTGAAGAAGGAGTGTGAGGAGATCAGCAGTCGCTGTGCCAGGTAAGAAGAAGACCATAGTCAGTTGGCAGAGACAGTGTCAGGTGTGACATTAAACATGCAACAGATGTACCAAGAGTCAGATGAAACCATAGTAGAGACGATCAGACTTTCACAGATAGTCCAAGAATGAAGAAAGAAATAGAACAGCTTAAAATCAACACAGACAGACTTGAAGATTTCTCACGTAGGGATAACTTGCGAATGTACGTGTAACACAACGCGAAAACCACGAGAATTACCACACGTGTGCAGCTGCTGTTGTTGATGTGCTGAACAGTGGTGGGGACAGAGTGTGGGATACAGAGGACATTGTCAGAGCACATAGAACAGGCCGTGCTGTGGAGGGCCAGCCCAAACCAATGATAGTACGATTTGCCAGGTGGCGTAACAAAATGTTCATCATCAAGAATAGGGAGCTGTGAGAAAAAAACTGAAAGTACCTAGAATAACGGTTTCTAATGACCTAACAAAAGCACAATCACAAATAGTTGCAAATGCAAAAAGAGAAGGAAAAAGAGCATTTTTTCAAAAGGTAAAAATGGTGGTGGGACCAAAACAAAGTGACAGTCGACCGTACTCTCGGATGTGGTCAAACACGGACTGGTGCGGAACGGAGTGACGTCAGCAAATAAACAAGAAGTTATTCCTAGGCAGCTGACAGACTGGGTTCCCGGGGCCGGACGGGGGAGCGAGCAGACCGATGACATGGCAGAGATGGGTGGGCTTTCTTCAGACGTTCATGGGGCAAACGCGATTGAAGGTGCGGATTTCCCAGTACGCTACACGTGCAGCGCGCGCCGTCGTGCGTGATGAACCGCGGCAGCTTGACGGGGGTGTGAGTGGGGCCTCTGTGTCTCCTCACGGTGACCGGCGCCTCGCATGAGGTGTGCAGTCTGATGGCAGTGGGGCTGACACTCTGTCTGACGGGCGTGTCAGGTGGGGTGGGCAAGGTAGCGAGGGTGTGCTGTTCCCTCCAATCGGCGCCTCTCCTTGGCAGGTGAAGGTCACAGGACAGTCGCTGACAAGAGGGCTTCTCTCGACTCTGCTACATGGGCTTCCCCGAATCCAGTGAACAGCTCAGCTTTGGCCAGACAAACTGAACTGTGTGGTTTTCTGAGTCAAAACAAGAGACAGACTGATGGGGGGCGTGAACGGGGCAAAAAAGAGGTAGCAGGGAGAGAAATTTTCGAACCAGTTAACAATAGGACAGGCATGGTGACCCACAGCAGTTTACATTTTTGAATTACAATGTGGAAAACTTGTTTTCAAAACTGAAAGACGTTTCTTTCATTAATTACATTTCACCGTTTGCTTTTATTTGTCTTACAGAGACTCTCACTGATTCTACTTTTGTTTTCACTGTTATATTTACTGATTTTATCAAATTGCATGCTCCAGCGAGGAAATTATCTCATTTTGGAAGACGCTTTGGGGCAGTGCTATTATTGGTGAAAAAGGCTTTTGAGAATTAGATAAAAGAGATTAAGTCTGACAATAAGATTTTATTAGAATAGACATGAGTCTGTTTAATTTGGATAACGATTTGATTTTAGTTGCTTGTTATATCCCCCTGAGGGTAGTCCATCATATCACGACTTGGATATCAAAGATGGTGTTCTACTTCTTGAAGAAAAATGTCTTCAGTGCACTGATAAAAAAAAAATGTTTACTTTTTAGTGTGTGGTGATATGAACGCAAGGACAGGTGACAAACAGTGTGAATTGGAAGATATGGTTAATTACTCACCTGTTGACTTGGATTTATAGATAGTCTGGATAACACTCGCCATTGTAAAGATGCTGTGATTGATAATTTTGGAAATTCTTTGTTGGATTTTTGCTTTCTGTTTGATCTTGTGATTTTGAATGGATGTTGTGAAGGTGATGAAGAAGAAGAGGAATGTACTTTTATTTCTTCTCAAGGTAGTAGTGTTATTGATTATTTTCTGATATCTAGTGATCTGATGATAATTGTTGTTTACGTGTTGCTGATAATTCATATTCTTGGCATTTACCAGTTGACTTGGAATGGGGAGAGCTTAGTGAAGCTAATGCAATTGTTTCTAGAGACCAGCCACCGTGGGGAAGTGGTTAGCGTCGCGGACTCCCGTCTGGGAAGTCGTGGGTTCGAATCCCATCATAGTCATGTGGGTTTTTCTGCCCGGACTGGTTCCTACCTACAGTTGAGTTTGCTGCAGACTCAGTTGGGAAGACTGGGACCACACAGTCGAGTTTCATCCACTTAATGATGCGTTTCTGAGAGTGTTGCTCAAATTTCATGACCAACACTGCAGGCGACTGTATCTCTCAGGCCTGATTGACGCCAGGATGTATTATGAAAGGAAGCGCAGAGTACAGCCTTGTCATGTAGTCTCAGACCGAAATGGAAATCCATGGTATTATCTTAATTATCCTCATTCTCATCGATCAGCATGGGAAAAAGTCTTAAGTTCTGTCGCTCTTCATGCCCTGCTCTCATGGTGACCTCAGTTTTGATGTCCTCTCCACGTCTGTGGTCTTGGTTTGGTTCCGTCGGGGTCACCGGTATCGTTGAGTCCATGGGGGCTGTCGTTGGACGGACGTGGTGGCGCCCTCCGGAGAGTTTCTGGAGGGGAGAGTTCACTTTACGCCGGCTCCGCGACTAGGCAATAATTGTCGTCAGTAGGGGGTTAGTAGGTGGTGTCCTGCGTATGTTAGATCAGAACAGGCGCTACTACTGAACACCACTGAAGTGACTCGGCAGGAGTGCAGTGTCTCCTCCTCCGGTGGGTTGCCTCTTGACGACTTGACATTGACTGCTCCTGTGGATTGCTGGTGCCGGGCTGCTGTGGTGCCAACCAGCTGTGGCTGTGGACGGGGTGTCGGAATGAGCAGCGTGGGTACACTGCCTCTGAGGTGGCGCAGAGGTTTGGACAGCAAAAAAAAAAAAAATGTTTCTGGACACGGGGGTGACGAGAAAATCATATGGTCTGCTGAACATATACAATCGTACCTGGATGAACTGCACACTGCTGACTTTACGGAGTGTCTAAATGATGCATATAATTTGTTAAATACTGATGTAAACTGTGCTCTTGAAAAGTTTGTTCAAGCTTTATATGGGGGGCGGCTGCATGCATGGTCTGCACTGTTGGGAAACGTGACAAGAAAAGTAATGATTGGTTCGATAACGAAAGTGAAAAAAGAAAAGAAAAATAAAAAGATGCTTAAAACAATTTCAAAGGTATGAAAACAAACAAAATAAAGAACAGAACAAAAATAATATGTGAAAGAGAGAAAAGAATACACAGAACTTAGAATAAGGAAGAAAACGAGTTTAATGACTGAGAATGAAAAAGCTTAAGGAATCAACGAACGACTCAAACACTTTTTGGTCCTTGATACGAAATGTAAACAGGAAGAAAATAGTGTATCATGACATTTCTTTACAACAATGGTATGATCACTTTTCCAGCGTTTTCAATGAAGGTGAGAGGTCGCCTGCTGATGAAACTGATAATGATAAGATCGATGACGATGATGATGACAATGTCGATCCCTTATTCAGTGATCAGATTGCTGTAGAAGAGGTTATTGCAAGTATGAAGAAACTTAAGTCGGGGGAAAAGCGCGGGTTCAGATAAGATCATAGGAGAAATGCTAAAACACGCCAGTCCTGACATTATTCATTTCATTATTACTCTATTTAACAAACTTTTTTTTTAACTGGATCCTTTCCTTTGGAGTGGACAAAATCAATTATTACCATCGCATACGAAAGGTGATGTGAATAATCCTGACAGTAATCGCGGAATATCTCTTACAAGTATTATACGTAGTGTGTATGCACATATTTTGAACAAGAGATTAACAAACTGGGCAGAAGAGAGAAAGAAAGAACTGTAGAGGAACAGGCGGGTTTTAGATCTGGATATAGTACAGAGGATCATATTTTTACATTGTTTGCTTTAGTACAGAAATATTTGTCAAACAATAAACTGTATTTGGATTTGTCGATTTTAAAAAAGCGTTCGATTCCGTCAACCGTAATTTACTGTGGAATACTCTACGAAGAAATGGTATTAATGGTAAGCTTTATAGAGCCCTCAAAGGGGTGTATGATTCAGTGCTTCAATGTGTGCGTGACAGACATGATTATACAGATTTTTTGCCGTCTTACTGTGGAGTGAAACAAGGATGTTCGTTAAGTCCAAATATGTTCTCCTTTTTCATTAATGAATTAGCAATCGAGTTATCAAGAAGAGGAAGAATGGTGTCCAACTTATTCTGAATGCTGTAGAACTATTTTTTCGTTATTTACTGACGACATAATTCGCCTGTCTGGAACAGTTTTGGGACTACACAACCAGTTTAATGTATTGAAAGAAGAGGCAGATAGTTTGGGGTTAACACTAAATTTAAATAAAACAAATATAATAATTTTTCACATGGGGTGTCACTTGTCTGCTTGGGAGAAATGGTACTACGAAAATGTCGAAGTAAAAGTTGTCAACTATTATAGATACCTTGGAATGCTGTGTTTAAAACAAGACTTAGCCTTAATTTAACTTGGAATGAAACTTGTCAAAAGGGGAAAAAGGTGTAATGGAAATACTTAAGACGCTGAGAAAAACTAAATTGTTTGATGTTCTGTGTTTTGGAAAATGTTTGACACGCAAATTGTACCTCTCCTTACATATGCCGCTGAGATTTGGGGATTATACATAAATAGTCAGATGGAGAGAGTGCATACTTTTGCAATGAAACGTTTCCTGTATGTTCCAATGCACACTTCAAACAAAATTTATATGGCGAAACTGGGCGATACCCTTCATATGCAAAGACAAACATAAAATGTGTTAAATTTTGGTTTAAATGTTGAAACTGCCACAAAGTAGATTCTCCAGACAGGCATATCATAGGTCGTTAATACAAATGGAAAGAGGTAAAGAAAACTGGGCTTCTCGATTAAAAGACGTTATGTCAGAAAACGGTTTTGCCATTGCCTGGATGAGCCAAGGTATAGATAACGAGCTGTTGTTTATCTCAGAATTTAAAACCAGATTAATTGATTCGTTTAAACAAAACTGGCATTCAGACATGGAGAATAAAGAAAAAAACATCGTTGGTTCTATTCTTTCAAAAGCATATTTCAACCTGAAAAGTTCTAAAAGTTGTTGTGAATAAATGGCACCAGACTAATTTAGCCAGACTCCGACTAAGAACCCTTGGTTTTAATGCTGGCAAAAAATGGTTTTCAGCCTGGTACGTCTACAGATTCACCTTGCTCTCTGTGTAATTCCATGTTGATGATGAGATTCACTTCAATTTCTGCTGTAAAGCCTATGACAACCTGAGAAAAAAGTGTCTATTGTTTGAAAAAGAGGTTGTGGTAAGAAAAAAATTGTTTTCTCTGCTTTTATCAGAAGATGACATGATTCTGAATTTGTTGGCCAAATTCATTTCGGAAGCCTGGAATCTTAGATACAAAACAATCATTTCTGCTAGGAGTGCTATGGTAAGATAGTAATAAGAGAGAGAGAGAGAGAGAGAGAGAGAGAGAGAGAGAGAGAGAGAGAGAGAGAGAGAGAAACGTCGTATACATGTATATATGAAGAAAGTCACTGATACAAATATAAGAACCTGGGTATGTTTAACTTTGATATTGTAAAAACAATTTATAATAGCCTTGGGTGGCCATTTTTCATAAAGTGTCACTTTTGTTTAGAAAGATGGTTTTCGTTATACTTTTGTTTTTAGTCGTTTGCACATTACTGAACCATAAGGCTGATCATTCTTTTTGTGTAAAAAAAAAATGAAAATGACGCATCACCTTTGTCATTAGGACTGTAAGTCATTTTTCACACACACACACACACACACACACACACACACACACACACACACACACACACACACACACACACACACACACACACACACCTGCTTGAATGCACGCATGCACATGTCCATTTAACACCTTGTCTTCATTTCTAAAGGATGATTATCTTATGGACATCAGATTAGCTCTCAAAATACTGACTGTGAGCGATTGGTGTACTATTTTAGGGGAAGGATGAGGTGAGTTTACTATCCATTTCATGTTGCAAAGTGAGACGACTGAGGCAGAAATCTAAACAAATCTTAAATAAATGTCAGCGAACCGCCCAGAGAAACGTGGGCAAATGAGTCACAAGACAAAACACAATGCGTTTTGACCTCTTAGGTCTTCTTCAGGTGAAACAAAAACGAATAAAATAACGAAAATGCACTTAGCTTGATCGCTTCAGATCGCTTTTCGTTATTTTATTCGTTTTTGTTTCACCTGAAGAAGGCCTAAGAGGTCGAAACGCGTTGTGTTTTGTCTTGTGACTCGTTTGTCCACGTTTCTCTGGGCGGTTCGCTGACATTTATTTAAGATTTATCTATTTCATGTTAGTGTGTTCTCATTTCCGTACTACTAAGATACCTCACTGTCATTGGCATTAAAGAACTGTCCCAATAATGTTGTTCGTTTTCATGTAAAGGTTGATTTAGCGTCTCAGAAATTGAAGTCAAACGGGAATCTGTCGCCATGATTGCGTTCGTGTCCGCAGGTCATCTAAGGGAAGAGAATTATTTCAGTGGCCAGAGTTCTGACAGTGGACTGAAACATCCAGAATATCTTCACTCTTCTGCACTTTGAAAGCAATTCGGAGCAGTGATACTGAAATTTTGTTCGTCTCGAAACAACAACAAACAACAACAACAACAAACAAACAACCAAACTTGATGTCTGGTCAGATTTCCTGGCTATGTCAATGAGTTCTTATTATCCTTATCATTATCATGAATACTTATATAGTGCCTATTCTCGGCTACAGACCAAGCGCTAAGCACTTTACAATCCACACTCGTTTACACAACGGTCTGCCCACCTGGGTAGTGCCGACTGAAGAGCTGCCAGATGGCGCTTCATTTAGTCGTTTCCTGTGCCACCCAGTCAATCTGGTTCAATATCGTTCACTCAATTTCTTTACTTCATTCATTCTTTCCATTTCTCATGCAGGGCGCATGCTATGTGTAATGTGTCATCCATACCAACGGCCAAACTGGCTTTCTCTTCCGCAAGTTGGTGATCGGACTTTACGTGTGTGCAAGATGTTATGCGTGCGTTTACACACGGATCCTCGGTTTATAGTCTCATTTGAAGAACTGCATGGGAAATGGAGTCAGAACCAATGTTAACTCCAAGGGAAAAAATCCCCCTGAGCCGAAACGGCCCGGCGGAGTTCTTCATGTGAATTAAAAATGAACATTCATCTTCGTTGTCAGACAGGTCGTGATGATACCACTGTTAAGGAAGAAGACTGCATATCCATTGGTCTCTCTGAATTTGAAGTTGGGGGGGGGGGGGGGGGGGGGGGGGGGGGGGGGGGGGCGGTTGCCCCGAGTGATGCATTTTACAGTACATACAATTGAAGAGCAGCATACTTTCATACTCTGATTTTATGCGTCGCCCCTTCACAAGCCATGCATTATGTCAGAGTCATCAGCTTATGATATCTGGCAATATATAATGTCATCAACTAGGGCAAAACCCCGCCGCCATACAAATGCTCCAAATCAACAGAAAACCTACACACCAAAGTTAGAATTTGGAGACCAGTAATGAAAAGTTGACTGCTCTTCACTTAGGTAATAAATTATGAAAGAGAGGGTACAAAAAATGAGCATCGTTCACTTTAATTGAATATTAGATTTTCTTAACCGATTACACACCAGCAATGTATGACTAATAATCCATAGTGGTTCCTCCCCAACAGGCTGGCTGATGTGTTTGGATATTATTTTGGCCATCATTCAGTGCAACTCCATTGCTATCGCTTGGAGACCAGCCTGACATTGGCTGAATCCCACTGCTGTTGCTTTGGAGACCACCATGGAATTGTTTGATGTCAAATGCTATTAGTTTGGAGCCCACCATGAAATTGTCGGATGTCCCATGCTATAAGCCCACCATGATATTGTCTGATGTCCAGTGCTATTGCTGTGGAAACCACCATGATATTGTCTGATATCCACTGCTATTGCTATGGAGACCACCATGATATTGTCTGATATCCACTGCTATTGCTATGGAGACCACCATGATATGTCTGATATCCACTGCTATTGCTATGGAGACCACCATGATATTGTATTGCTGATATCCACTGCTATTGCTATGGAGACCACCATGACATTGGCTGATTCCACCATGAGGATTAAACGCCCGAACACCTCCTCCTCAGAATGCACCTTTACGACTCGGATTGTTTTGGTGTTGCCAAGATCAAACAGGAAACGCTCAGACAAAAAGAGCACAGAGCACAGTGCTGCCACCTATGACAGGGCGACAGGGAGGTAACTGCCTCTTCACTGCAGCCACCTTGAACTGAGTAGTGAATCACCCAACACAACTTGCCACTGGACAGAGAGGTAACTGCCTCTTCACACTGCAGCCACCCTGAGCTGAGCAGTGAATCACCGAACACAACTTGCCACTGGACAGGTCAATGTTGGTGACTTCATTTGTGCTGATTCCCCTGCAACAAGATCGAGGATGGCTCGATGGTCGGCGTACTGTACATGGTGATGTGTGCTGATAGCA